>JAHPZR010052681.1:0-15123 GCA_019787425.1 Platygyra sinensis
CATCATCTGCAAACCAGCACTGTTTGATATTATACGCCACCCTAGGCTCATGATCAGCGGCTGCGCACTTAATGCATAAAGGCCCATAGCAAGCGGGTCACCCTTTGTTGTACCTTCTGCTGACGCGATCTCTTTGCTGCCCGTGATGAATAAGCGTGCCACCTTCCTGTAGGTGTTAATGGTGTACACTGCAATTACAGGGCAGAGAACCCTGATGTTGTGCAATGCAGTTGCTCTGTTGAGTGCATTGAATGCATTAGAGGCATCAATGAGCAATACCGTGTCGGTGTCATCTGCTTCAAATACATTATGCATAGCATGTATAGCAGCCTCGCTTCCAGCTTTTTGGCCTGCACATAGCTGGAGTGAGCCACTCACCTAAACCACATCTCCCTTGGCAACGTTTATTACACACTTTCCAACTATCCTTCGTATTACCTCACCAACCCCAATAGGCCTCACTGCACCTTCGCCTTTATCCAGGGGAATCAACCGGGTTGCCACCAGTGGCTCTATGGTTGCAGGGTCAATGTACATTGTACATAAGGTCTTTGTCATTGTAGCTATCGCCTCACATAGTTTTGTAGATGACTGTTTTAAAGGACTTGCAAGCCAGGATTCTTCTGAATCCATTAGCGTCAAACCCGCATGGCCCTCCTGATCCCTTTGTTCTTAGTGCAGCCTGCCTTAACACGTCACCATTTATCTCTGAGTATACCGATTCAGGGAGATCATCGTCAATCGGCCCGAAGAGAAGTGAGCCCAGTGTTGCTGGTTGTGGATTTGGGTGTTGCTCTTTTAACTGGGCCATGACGCCATCCGTTAGCTCCAGCACGCCCCCGGTTGATGTTTCACTAAGGAAGCGCAGCGCGAGTTATATTGACCTTCCAGCACACGTTTAGCAAAAAACTTGATTTTTCCGGGGGATCAGATGTCTTAAGCTTTCCAATACGGCCCTGAAGAATTCTACCTTCATGTAGCAGCTTGCTAATTTCCCCTTCGTTCCAGAGCATAAGGTGCTTGGATAAGGCTTCCTGGTGGTCTTTTGTCTTGGATTTTCCGGCTTGGCTTTTGAAGTGCTACAGCCAAAAGGACAAAGGCTGCTTTCAATGATATGTGCTGATTGTCGGAGCTGCTGTTCCAATCGTTAATATGCAATGTAGTTTGATCAATAAATTCTCTACCGATTTTTCCATATGGCACCAAAAATACATTCTTCCTCCAGGATACAATCTCATTATAAGCGTGTGATATGATAGATGTTGGTATAACAATGAGACTGCCATCACTCCTTATGCCCCAAGTGATCATAGGTGGCTTATTAACACTATTGTGCTCTGGTAGACACCCCAGCACTAGTCATATGCAAATCACTTCTTGCTGTTTCTTGTGAATTAGCATATCGTGATTCATCATTCACAGCCATTTGAACATCCAAATTAAATAAAACTGCACCGCCCGAATGATCAATATTAATATTATTAATAGTAATAATAATAATAATAATTTTGTTACAGATACGATAATAATAATAATAATAATAATAATAATAATAATAATAATAATAATAATAATAATATTTCCTTTTGAAATTATCATGTCAGTCCAGCAAGAAATATCATGTCAGTCCAAGTCTAAGTCATTCTCCTGTAGATTTGTCTTTCTTCTCTGTGACCTTGTTCCCCTCAAACAGATAATAATAATAATTAATAGTAATTAGACCGAGTGGAGTACAATTCAGGGAGTACTCGCGCTAGTAATTTCAAATTCGGACGAGCCTGAAGCGCGAGGCTGATTTGAAATTACAAGCACGATTACTCTCTGAGTTGTTCAACACGAGGTCTAATTACTAATTAATCATATTTATAACAAATTTCGGACTTAAAAATGTCTTTTCAGAACTTTTTTTGAGCGAAAATGTCTGCAGCGCTTTTCCTAAGTTTTGAAAACTGTAGAAAACATTGCTAAGAAAGCCATTAAAGCGCTTGTAATTGGCGTGAAAATCACGTAGGTATCCAATTACAGGTGTCCGATTACAAAAAGTTCAAATAGGACACCTGTAGTTGGACACCCAGGCAATCACGCAACCATTACGTGACAAATAGGCGTGTGGTGAAGCAATCACAATCGAGAATTTTGTTATACATGTAGATACGATAATAATAATACTAATAATAATAATAATAATTAACAATTATTCTTTGAAAAAGAGGTGAATAGTGGCAGAATATTTAACGAGCCGCAAAGCGGCAAGGTAAATATTCTGCCACTATTCACCGAGATTGAGAAGAATAATTGTTTTAGTATATACACAGGAAGTGATCTCAACAACATTTTCAGAAGGAAACCATTAAAAATCGATTTAATTGACCTCTCAATTCATGAGTGGAAACCCGCCATCTTGTTTTTGTTTGGCTTACGCATCATTCACTCGGTAGGGGGTGAATTATGCTCATTAGCCAGAGATAGTGAACCAATCAGATTGCTTAAAACACCAAGATCACCGAGTGCGTATATACTAATAGTTATTATCGTTGTTATTATTGTTGTTATTATTATTGTTATTTGACCTGCAATCTGCAACCTGCAACTTGCTTGTCGTGACAAGCTTTCAGTATTATTTTTTGTATTTTTCTAGTTCAAAGTGCATATGAAATGAAAAATATTTTCTACTTATTTAAATTCGAAAGAGTTGCTATGGCAACAGCATTAAGGGTGTCATTTTGTTCCTTTTGTGATGCACATTTATGGTGCCAAGTTTCAAGAACACTGCTCTAATATTTCTAGAGATATTGTTTATACAGTATTTTACCATTTTTAGTTGCAAACAAGAAGACATGATCACTGATCTAATTTGCATGATAGAAAAATGTCAATATCTCTAAAATGAAAAAAGATATTTCAAAAAGAAAAATGCCATTCTTTATTTTGAAAGCTTTTCAAATAAGCAGAAATTATTTTTCATGTCATATGCACTTTAAGTTCAAGCAAGTTTTCTGGAAATTTTAGTGCCTTTGCGGGCAGAAATTTGCATCGCATCTTTCAACCACATCCATAGTGAATAGTAGATATGATCTTTTGCTAATTCCTATCAATTGTTAGTGGTAATCCCAATTATATCAGGGCCACGAAGAGGCCTGCCAGTTCAATTATACATTTATAAACAAACGAAGTGAGTAATATATGAGAAAACATCAGGTAGAATTCCACTTATTTGTGCTTTGGACCACTTTTTAATGCATAAAAAAGCCTGACCCTGGTAGGGGCAGGTAAAAGAATGATGTAATCCCATAGTGCCCCTGTACAAGCACATGGTCCCATGATCCTCAGCATCTTTTTGACACTGTGTGAGGAGAGAAGACTAGGTTTGAGGGGTGGGGCTCATATATTTCTCACTTCATTTGTTTATATAATTTCAATTATACTGGCAGGCCGCTTCGTGGCCCTGGTATAATTGGGATTATATTGCAAACTCTGTTCGAAATATATGAGAAAACATCAGGTAGAATTCAACGCACTGACACGTAATGTGCAGAAGAGGGGCTGGGTAACGGAAAATCCAAAACGGAACACAGAAACTGCAACACCAAAAGTCATTTTAATTTGCCATGATCATGTTAGGCCTAAGGGCAACTTGAAAATTATTTCAATACAGAGTGAGCACAATTAGCCTTGAAAATAGGCTTGTAGTAGATTTTCTGGAAGGTACCAACCCGAGACCAATCTGCCATTTTCATAACATCATCAAGTGGAACATTACTGTTCACTGCTACTGCTGTTGAGGCTCCACGAACTGAGTGGGCCTTAAAAATGTTAGTGTCAATACCAAGCATTCTTTAAAGTGCACCTAACACCAAAAATTTTTTTTCGCTAAAATAATAGGGCTTATTTTGTGGAGTAATTTGGGGAAAAATTTTTTGATTTGGTTTAATCCTCGAATTTTTATGCCCGTCAAAACCGAGTTTCCAACGGTTTGTGATCGTGCATGGGGAATCTGGGGAGAGTTAAAGCTGTGACGTCAAATCGAGAACAGATGCTTCGGCTGTCCCAGTCAGGTCTTCTATTTTCTACGAGTGCAGTAGCGATTTCGCCGCACAAGTTTTTTGCTGGGACTCCACAGTCACCAGATTTCTGTTTTTAGTAACAATGTCTTCTACTTCATCGGATTCCGAAATGAATGTTCACTCAGAAGACTCTGAAATTTATTATATCGCTGAAGACATGAAGCAGGACTTCACTCGATGACGACCAAGCTGATTTATTTTCTAGTCTTTTGTTGAGCACCCAGCCACCCAGCCTCTGGCCAACTAAGAAAAGACAACCAAATACCAGGAGGTAGAAGCTACTAAAGAATTCGAACGCGCTCTGAAGGACAGACTCAATGGCAAAGATATGTAGAAGTCATAGAGTAATAAGATAATTTGTAGCACGTGATGCGTGTTCACTATATTTTCACACCTTCTATCCTGTCTATCTTGCATAATATACCTTTGAAATAACATTCAAGTCCATTCACTCTCTTAGAATTATTTAAACTAATGCATTCATAATCTAGATCAACTGACTATCCGTCTTGACAAAGTGTTTGTTATCTTTATGTGCAATGTGGAAATAAATGCAGCGTCGCTTCCCTTGAAACATGAGCGAATGTCATTGTTGCAGTGAGTTAGAAGGTTGTCGAGACTCAAAGAAGAGTGACTTGGAAAGGAATTGAGTTCTGCCAAAATTACCCTCCCAGATTTCTCTTTCAAATTATGAATTGACCAAGGAAGGAAACTTAAGCATATTAAGGCAGAGAAAATTTGCTCAGAAAAAAGTTTGCTCACTATTCTCCTGCCTTCTGTCTCTGTCGGCTGTTTCTCTGATTAGATCCAACAGCGGATGCATGAATCGATAGAGAAGCGGATTTTACCAAATTTGTCTTGCTTAAGCCATGGAGTCAGCAAAATCCCCTCCCCTTCCTAAAAATCGAGGCGTCGAACAAAATCATCTGGTTTGAAATGCATAGAACAGATCAACGAACTCCTAGGCTGCTCTTACTATTAAATGCTTTGCATGTTTCGCTTTCTAAGTTTCTTCGCTTCAAGTCGATCATCTCTTAATAAAATCGGTATGACATGAAGCGTAATACCTCCTGTAATTTGTTGAGTAGCTACATCCCCCTTACAACGCTCCTGGCTGACCAATTTTTCGAACTACCGGTACTTTCTCAGCCTTTCCTACAAAACAAGTAAACATATGCGAACTACAGAATCATCGTGTTCTGGATTGACGTCATATCCGGCCCTCGACCCATGCCCTGTTAAGCCCAAGCCAAACGATCGCAACATGCCAACGCGACATATCTGCAAACATTGTTGGGCGCAACATGTTGCGTGCGTTTGGCCACCTGTTGCGACATGTTGTGATGTGTTGGGTGTTGTTGGCTAAAATTTGGCCATTTTCAAACTTGAGCCAACAACACCCAACACGTCACAACACAACGCAACAGGGTGGCCAAACACACCCAACATGTTGTGCCCAACAATGTTGCCATATGTTGCCTTGGCATGTTGCGATCGTTTGGCCGGGGCTTTAAACTCGGTCATGAACCAAAATGGTGGCATTTGGAGGTACTTTGACGGGGCATAAAAATTCGAGGATTTAACCAAATCAAAAAATTTTAGCGCCAAATAACACCAAAAAATGAGCTTTATTATTTTAGGGAAAAAAAATTTTGGTGTTGGGTGCACTTTAAGACCATGCACAGCAATCGGCTAAGAGTGGGCACAGTGATTGGATTATGTGGTTTGACATAAGAAACAAACAGTGGGTCTGGCTTGGACGACGTGAAGACTGGACACAAGTTCCGTGTAGCTTTGAGATAATGGTGTAAAGTGTCAACCGGACAGAGTCTCTCATTGTGTGGAAAAGACGCAAAAAAGGCTTGAGGTAGTTGATCTGGAGAGCCTCGCTTTCTCGGAGACACAAGTGTGGGGCCACACAGCAGTGCTGGAGGTCCAACTTTGCAGGGGATGAAGCTCATTCTGGACAGGAGAGGGCAAAAAGCATTGCCAATTTGATTAAGAGGAGCTTTAAGGGCAGAAGCTTGGTCTTTCCAAGGCAGTCCAGGTACTTTGTTACCAGACGCACATCCCATGTGTGGGTATATCTAGGTTTTGGAGGGTGCATGTTAAGCATTCCCTTTAAAGTTGAACAACAAGAGGATGTTGACCCACTGGGTAGCCATCAATTTTAGGGTGACAGGAGGATATAACTGAACGTGCCACACTGATTGATCTATAGGCTGTCCGGTTGTTAAAGCGATCAGTCAGGAAGAAAAGGACATCATTCAGGGTGGCAGAAATTGGATTAACTTTCAGTTTAGCAAACCAGCTATGCCATAGTCCCCAGGCTGACTGGTATGTCTTATGTGTGGAGGCGTGAGTTGCTGATTGGAGTATTCTGGTAATATTCTCTGAAAACCCTTCTGTTTGGTGCTGTTCCCTGATAAGTGAAAGAAAACTAAATGAAGGCTGGGGTACATTGGGTGAGTCCTCAGAGGGGATGCAGGATCCTTCAGCAGGTGTTTGGAGTTTGGGATCATGACAGGATTCTTGATTAAGAGGTTCAGGAGGGCTGGCCACCAAGGTTGTGCCTTCCACACTGGGGCCACCAAGACCAAATCTGGTTTGTCCTGAGATACTTTTTTCAGTACTGGTGCAATCAGACTGAACGGTGGAAAGGCATAGCCTTTCAGAAGGGACCAGTCGAGGGTCATTGCATCTGTGTAGGTTGCACCTGGGTCTGGTTTCCAGCTGGCGTAAGTTGGGAGGAGAGCCATTACGCGTGCTGCAAAGAGATCTACACTGCACCCTCTCAGGAAGGGCTGAATCACTTGCGGGTCTATTTGCCATTTGCTGGAGTCGTAAAAATCTCTTGACTCTCTGTTGAGTTTGCCTGGTAGGTGTTGAGCAGTGATCACAATTGATTTTTGAAGGCACCACTCCCATAGTTCTAGAGTTAGGTTGACGAGCTGAGGGGAACGGGTTCCCCCTTTGCTGTTTACGTGGGCAACAGCTGTAGTGTTGTCCATGCGGAGGCAAACTGTGATGTTTGACCTGTCTTTGAGAAAGGCTTTGGTGGCAATAAAGGCTGCTTTGAGCTCGAGAACATTGATATGATCTCTGGCCTCCAGAGGAGACCAACCGCCATTTGCAGTTAGGTTCTGGCAGCATGCACCCCAGCCTGCTTTGGAGGCATCTGAGGTTATGTACATCTCAGGATCGGGAGGATTGATGGTACTGCTGTTTACGGTTGCTATGTTCTGGAGCCACCACTGAAGTTCGGTGTGAGCATTGCCGTTTAGGGACACGAGTGTCTCGTAATTGTCTCGAGAGGCCTGTTGGGATTTTATGAGCTGTATTTGTAATCCTCTGTAGTGTAGAGGGGCCTGCCAGATGACTGGGCGCACTGTTTGCAATGTCCCTATGAGGCTTGCCACTACGCGAGCTGATGAAGTGGGATTGCAAATGAGACTTTGACATTTGCTCTGTATGTTCAGGATCTTTTTCTCTGGGAGACTGAGCGACATTGTCTGTGAATCTTTGGAGAGGCCCAGAAATGTTAATGACTGAGTGGGGACTAGCATGGACTTCTCCCAATTTATGGTGAAACCTACGGTTACGAAAAATAATTGCGTGACTTGAAAGGTTTGCATATATGCTAATTTGGTCTAGAAGTTTCGTACATATTTAATTAGTTTTGTGTCATGGTGACTAAGCAATTTATTTTAGTTGTTCACGTCTGCTGCTGTAAATAGTTTAATATTGTAATGTTACTTTATTTAGTAGAGCCGGAAAGTTCTAGAACCTTGTGCCGTAAAGTATATAAGCGAATCGGTGTAGTTTTTAAGTGTTTTTTTCCCAGGAGTGTTTAGAGAGAATTATCTCGTGAGTCAGTAGTGTTTATTGAAGTCTGACGAAGGTCGTGTGTAAAGTGTCAACAGAGGTCATGTTTGCTGAAGTGTAACAGAGAAGTTACATGGATATCTGGCAAGAGGCCGTGTTTATACAAGAGTGACGGAAGTCGAAGAATAATTTGCAAGCTTGTGCTTGTTGTGAAGTTTTGTGTGGAATTACTACATCCGTTTGGAATAAATAACCTTGCTGTTGTTCCGACAATCCTGCATTCTGTTTAGACTGCAAACTACCTGCCACTTTAAACAACGAACTTGCAACACCTAGCCACTGCAGTAGGTCTAGTGTTGAGTGTTTGCTTTTGACTCTTTTATGGAGGAGCCCAGGATTAGGAAGTTGTCCAGGTAGATGATTATTCGAAAACCTCTTTTCCCCAAGTAGGCTGCTATGGGTTTTATTAGCTTTGTAAATACTCTGGGAGTGGTATTTAGCCCAAATGGCAGGCCTTGGAAAGCATAACATCTTTTCCTCCATTGGAAACACAGATACTTTTGTGGACTCGTGTACGTGGACAGAGAGATATGCATCCTTTAGATCTATGCATGTCATGAAGTCCCCCCTTCTTTGAAGTGTCTTCAGACAAGAAATTTCCTCCATTTGAAAATGGAAGTTCTCTACAAACCTGTTGAGCCGGCTTAGGTCGATCACTGGACGGTAAGTTCCCTCCTTTTTTGGGACCAGGAACAGTTTGCTGTAAAAGTTTTCTTTTGAAACGACAATTGCCTTTATTGCTCCTATTGACAGGAGTTTGTTTACTTCTGTGTCTACAAGGGGAACTGTTAAATCTGAACATTTTGTAACTGGAACGTGTAACTGAACAGGAACAGAGTGGAAAGGGATTTGATATCCCGACACAACATGTAAGATTTCGTGGTCTGAAGTGATTTCCTTCCACCTTTCTAAGTAGTTGTTGAGTCTTGGTTTGAGGAGCCCTTGTTGGGGAGAAAGGACTGATAGTTTCTTGGTCGGTTTGTTTGGTACTTCGAGAAGTTACCTGTGGTCTTAGGTCGTTGCCTGTCCTTGGTGAACCCAGATTTTTGAAAACTTTGTTTGGGCTTTTGTGCATTTGACAAGTTCTTAGCTAAGCCACGGGAAAGTTCTACTTGTTTGGATGCAACAGAGGGGAAATCCTCTCCAAACAAAAAACGTTTGGCATTGGGGAGTGGTTGATCAGCCAGACTTATTTTCTCTTTATTAACCCATTGACTCCTGTGCTGCCATTAACCGCCCCTGGCGAACCTTGGCCTTTCTTCCACTTCTGACGCCATCATTTTTGACCAAAATTGGCATCATCTATACTCCTTCTGCAGGAGGAAGAGATCTTTCCAATGATGCTTAGATCAGAGTGATCAGCCTAATGGAGCCTGAGATATGCACAAAAATGCTAAAAAAGATGAGTGAAATTTCCTGCCACTACACCAAGCTGCTCCATGGTAAAAATTGGCCGCCTCAATGACTCTTTCTTAGAAGTTTTTTAACCGCAAGCAAGCCCAGTAAAAGGTCAATCCCTGCAGCAAAAAGAAAAGAAAAGGGGAAAAAGGAAAGGGAAAACAAAAATTCAAAAATCGAAAAGCCTAAAGACGTAGGTCACCTTCTCGTCCAAAAACTCGAATCTTGATTTCTGTGCATGCCCAAGCCAAAAGTTCGTAAAAAATGATTTTAGTGGCGAGAAGGGCTAGCTGTCGTGTTAAGAATGCATTTTCGACCAGATTAAAGCTAATTTGGCTGAGATCCAGCCTCAAAACTACTAAAATGTCCAAAAAAAGCGTTTTTGGCAAAAAGTTCCAGGAGTCAATGGGTTAATATTTGCAAGAACTTTCTTTCTATGTAACACAGACAGTTGATGGTCGGCTGAACCAAGAAGGCATGTTTGCTCAACTATGCATTTAATTTCCTCTGCTAGAACTTGATTTCCTGAAGAGAGGGTATCATGTAGAGAGCACAAGGGCCCTGTTGTGTTTAAGTAACACAGACAGTTGATGGTTGGCTGAACCAAGAAGGCATAATGTTTTCTTAACTATGCATTTAATTTCCTCTGCTGGAACTTGATTTCCTGAAGAGAGGGTATTATGTAGAGAGCACAAGGGCCCTGTTGTGTTTAAGAAGGCCCTTTGGACCATAGCCATCTCCTTATCACCATCCTGCACTTATTTCTTGGTTTGGTAAGGTTGCTTGGATTTACAACAGAGGGGTCCAATGTAGGAGTAATCAGACAATCAACTGATGGAACACTGTAATTGTCAAGGATTTCACATACTTGGTCATAGGTGAGTTTCCCGTGAAACTGTTCCTCTAGGAACGTGGACAGTTCCTTTTGAGGTTCCCATGATGATTTTGTTGAATTGGGGTCGTATAACGACGAGATAGAGGCAGAGATATTACTAGCCGGTCTATTTGGTTGAATTTCCTCAGGTGTTTGAGAGACATTTGTCTCGTGTGATGGCTTAATAGCCTTATAATTTGACTTAATAGCCTGATCTTGGGGTCCAGTGGCCAAAGAAACGTCATCTTCTGAGTAGTCTAACAATTCTCCATCTGGATAAGCCATAACAGAGATTTGGTCATCAGGAGTAGGATGTAATGGTGCGAAAGTTTGTGAATGTTGTTCGAAGACAGATTCCATTATAGAAATTTGTTCACGTGTCTGTCATTTCGGTTTGCATTTGCTGCAAAGTTTGTAGGATCGAATCCAAAGATTTTCCACCTGGTGAAGGCAGAGGGCTTGGAGTTTTTCGCCTTTTAGGTGGGTTATTGCTCGGCGATCAATCATAATGACAGGAAGGTGAACACAAGCGGTGAGACCTTTTTCCATTTGGAATCGTGTTCTACGATTGAAAAAGCCAAACCAGTTTGAAGATAACTATCTTCAAATGTTTCCCTCCGTGTGGAGGGGATGTAGGTATAGCTGAAAAGGAAAAAGCGAAAAATGTACAGAAAATTCACTTACCTGAACGTGGTTTCGAAGCACAGCAGAAAAAGATGCAGAGGATCATGGGACCATGTGCTTGTACAGGGGCACTATTGGATTATGTCATTCTTTTACCTACCCCTACCAGGGTCAGGCTTTTTTATGCCTTAAAAAGTGGTTCGAAGCACAAATAAGTGGAATTCTACCTGATGTTTTCTCATATATTTTGAACAGAGTTTGTGTAATATAATGGGAGATAGTAATTGCATTATGCTCGGCCGTTTAATGTCAAAACAATGTAACACAGCCAGCATTAGGGAAATAACTGAAATGTAAAAGTCTTAGATCGCAGAGACAATAGCGAGTGTTGGCCAGTTTAGGTTTGCAGCTGCGCTGGACATACCTAGTTAGGGCATTTACGTGTGGTAACAACAAAACTAGTGAAAATTGTAATAATAGCTGGTCAGAACAATTGATAGACAAATATATGACCACAATAAAGAGAAGAAAACGACGGATACAGGTCCTGAGTGTTTTGTTAAACCAGCGAGCATGGAGATATTCCTAACGCAGTGGAAGTACAATGCCTTGGCTTTCATCAATGGAATACCAATGGAAAAAATGTTATTCCAATGGTACAAATCATACCAATCATACCAGGGGACAAGTAGAATGCACCCCACTCAGCCTGAAGCCAAACACAACAAGGCATTGAGGTAAGTTATTTTTTTCTTGCAAAAATATTAAACTTTTGGCTAAAATGTATCTTAGCGTTTTTTCCCATACAAACCTTTGTAAATTCAAACCGCTGTAACATAACACCTCCACATGCTGAAAGGCCAGAGCCCGGGGGAGTGGGGTACTTGACCGATGTTTGGGTATAGGGGTGCTGCCAAAGGTTTGAGATCCTGACCCTGTTTAGGACAAAAATATGCTAAAAACCCTACCCTGTGTAGCAAAACAGCCTCCATTTCAAGACCCTGTTTACGACAAGTGACAAAATGCATACTCTCTGGTTTTACAGGAATTTAAACTGTTTAGTAAGTCATTGAAATCAGAGAAATCATGCTCGATGCATCTAAAACCCAGTTGGGGCATCTCTGTAAGAAATGGGCTTCACAATGTGGGCTTCAAAATCTTTATTTTCTTCCATTTGAGGACTGTAACTTCACAATCTCATAACAATCGGTTAACAACCTTTTCTAAACACTCCTACTCTTTTTTCTTACTTCGACAATCAACATCTAGCCCTTCTCACTCCCAAGCACATGATTAATCTGTCAATCAACTTGAAGCTAAACATGTGACCAGAGACGTAACGCGTGACGCAATGCGTAGCGCCAACAACGGATTTCTGACTCTCTCCCCCCTCTTGACTCGTATGAGTCAAGAACACAGCCACAAGGTTAGTTGTTTTACTGATTTGCCAGATGGCTTATCCTTTTAGCCGCATCCAAAGCAACCACTCTGTGAGGCCAACTGCTCCCTTGCAAATCTGTTGGTTGCACTTGATTTCTGTCTTGTCTCTTACCTGCTTTTGGCCCAGCATGAACTTCAGTTGGATACAATTTCTGAACTGGCCTAGTTATGTGAACATCCCTCCCATTGGTGATTACCCTCACATGTGCCCCTCTTACCTCTTTGTCTCGTCCACAGATCAACCCTTCTACCACTCCCATCTTCAACAGGCCTCTCTTCACTCCATCTTCATGTACTACCACAACATCTCCCTCCATAGGCGATCTTCCTTTCCTAGCAGTTTTGTTTTCATGACTCTCCCATAAGGCAGTTAAATATTCCCATTGCCACCTCTTCCAAAAATGTTGCAGCTTCTTAGGCAGGTACTTGTGCCTCCTGGTGTATGTTGCCCTGTTTTCTCCAAACTCTTCTTCTAACTCTAGTACTTCTAGCAATGAATGGATTCTCCTTCCATGAATCAAATGGGACGGGGTATGAACCTCCTCTGATGGATTGTTGTCATCATAAGTCAGGGGCCTTGAATTAAGGGTACCTTAATTCAACCTCCACAAGAATTGTTAACATCTCGTCAAAGGAAAGCCTTGCATTTCCAATGACCTTTTTCAAACACTGTTTGACCCTCTTCACCATCCTCTCAAAGAACCCACCCCACCATGGGGCCCTTGCTATGTTAAAACGCCACTTGATACCCTTGTTGTCCAGCTCTGCTCTCACTTCAGGATGTCAGAAGAGTGTGCGTATCTCTTTCTCTGCTCCTTCGAACGTTTTAGCATTATCCGACACAATCAAGGCGGGAGTTCCTCTTCAAGCAGTGAACTTCCTCAGACGCCTCAGGAATCTGGGAGTTGAGAGATCTTCCACCAAGTCTAAGTGCAGTGCCCAAGTAACACAGCATGAGAATAAGCAGACATAAACCTTCTTTAACTGCTTACCTAGTCCTTTGAAATACATTGGCCCAGCAAAATCTACTCCAACCCCTGAGAAGGGTGGAGCCAGATTGACCCTAGATTCTGGTAAACTCGCAGTGGCTGGTTGGGAAAATGCAGTACCCTCCCACTTCTTGCATGTCACACACTGGGACAATATCTTCTTCACAACTTGTCTCCCCTTGGGGACCCAGAATTTGGTGCGCAGTTCTGCAAGAGTACTCTTCACTCCACAGTGATGGACCTTCTTGTGACACTTTTGAATTTCTACGAACGTCAGATGGTGGTCTTTGGGTAACATTATCGGCTCCTTTGCTTCCACAGGCAAATCAGCATACTCTAGCCGTCCCCTGTATCTAATCACACCCTTATGGTGGTCAGGAGGTCATGTATGACCCCATGAAATGTCCTGAGCTCCTGGTACCCATAGAGCCAGAGCACCTGAAGTGGCTGCAGTAGCTAGAGAGGTTGTAGTAGCTATAGCAGCAGTAGTAGCTGTAGTAGCTGTTGTAGCAGTAGTAGTTGCAGTAGCTGTGGTAGCAGTAGTAGCTGTAGTAGCAGTAGTAGCTGTAGTAGCTGTAGTAGCTGTAGTAGCTGTGGTAGCTGTAGTACCTGTAGTAGCTGTAGTACCTGTAGTACCTATAATAGTCGTAGTAGCTGCAATACGTGTAGTAGCTGTAGTAGCCGTAGTAACTGCAGTATGTGTAGTAGCTGTAGTACATGTAGTAGCGGTAGTAGCCAGAGTAGCTGTAGTAGTCGTAGTAGCTGTAGTAGTCGTAGTACCCGTAGTACCTGTAATAGCCATAGCAGCTGTAGTATCTGTAGTACATGTAGTATCTGTAGTACGTGTAGCACCTGTAGTATCTGTAGTAGCTGTAGAAGCTGTAGAAGCTGTAGTCAAGAGCTGTCGCCGACAGCTACCACAGGTACTAGCTGTAGTAGCTGTAGTAGATGGAGTACGTGTAGTACGTGTAGTAGCTGTAGTAGTTGCAGTAGCTGTAGTAGCCGTAGTAGCTGTAGTAAGTGTAGTAGCTGTAGTAAGTGTAGTAGCCATAGTAGCTGTAGTAGCTTTAGTAGCCGTAGTAGCTGTAGTAGCTGTAGTAGCCGTAGTATTTGTAGTGTCTGTATTATATGTAGTAGCTGTAGTATATGTAGTTTCCGTAGTAGCTGTAGTATCTGTTGTATCTGTTGTATCTGTAGTAGCTGTAGTATCTGTAGTACGTGTAGTAGATATAATAGCTATAGTACATGTAGTAGCTGAAGTATCTCAAGTATGTGTAGTATCTCTAGTGTATGTAGTATCTGTAGTATCTGTAATATCTGTAGTTTCTGTCGTAACTGTGGTATCGCTGCACAACCGACGTCAGATCAACAGCGGTGACATCAGCTTCATAATCCCATTCACATCCCAACACCTTCTGGCCCTTGCTTCCCAGCTTCACGCCCACAGAAGACTTAGCATAACTAATGTCTTCCTCTGTCACCACATCTTGCTTATCACCAGTCTGGGTTTCAGTTGCCATTTTGGCCCTTACCTGTGGATCATTTGTCAGCCATTTTCTGAGTTTGACATCTCCTTTGGCCATTTGACTCTGAGTCTTCTGGTACAGCTCTATACTTTCCTGTGTTGTTGCTCCACCACCAACAAAATCATAAACGTAAAACGAATCCAACAACTTCGCTACAAACCTTGAGTCAGAAATTTCATACCTTTTGACATGATGTCGAAGTGTAGCATTCAATAGAGACGGTGATGCATTCAGTCCAAATACAACTCTACAAAACCTGTAGACAACAACTCGGGACAAATCAGGGGGTTTCTCCACCCACAAGAGGAGCAAACAATCTCTAT
>JAHPZR010052682.1:0-5000 GCA_019787425.1 Platygyra sinensis
AAAAGGGAAAATGGCTGAGAAACCACAGATAAACAGGTAAAAACGGCAAAGAATCGTGCTAAAAAGACTGCCGGTTAAACGAAGAAAACATTCTCTTCCTTTTGCTAGGAAAAGTCTAAAAACCAGGAGAATATTAAGCGAAAACGGGAGACCGCAGATATTCTCCAAAAACGGGAGGTTCTTGGCCAAATCGAGAGGGACGGAATCTCCACAGTTTATTTTAAGGACAATTTTAGTCACAACATTCCATAAGTTACATCAGCAACATTCAGAAAGGTTGTCTTAACAGAGCAGCGAAACAGAAAGTTGAATAACAATAAAATGGATTCCACAAATACCTGTGAACACTTGTGTCCGCTCCAATGTGCTGAAATGTACCCAGAAGTCCTACGGGAACTTTCGCCGCCATCTTGGATTAGAAAGAATCTCCTACTAATGCCCCACATTCTTCAGGAAAAGTGCGACAAAACGCGCGAATCCCCACATACTGGGGACTCGAAGAGCTGCCAATATCTCGATAAAGCCCCACTGTCCATTGACCAGATTTACACACCACTAGTAATGTATTGTCCTCTTCAAAGGAAGGTCGATTTTGCTGATCCAGGCTGAATTGGAATTCGTTCTGATGTTGAGTTTTCAAGCTAGTAACGATAACAACAGTAAACGTAATCTACTTGTACAGCTGTAGTAGATAAGATATCATTTATTTGATGAATGCCATCGTCATAACTGAGCTACAATTGTTTTCCATATATATTTATTACTAAAGCATGATTGATTATCGCAGTTACAAACGCACAATTAAAGCCTGAAAAAAATTCAGGCCTGAACGGGATTAGAACCCATGACCGCTGCAATACCGGTGCAGTGCTCTGCCAACTGAGCTATCAAGACAACTGGGAGGTGGTCACTTTGTAAGTTCGTAGTATGCCTGTAGGTGATAAAGAATGCCTTTATTTTTATCCGCAGTTCAAATAGATGGTCTTTCATGTATCCATTTGTATATTTATTACGTGTAATGTTAAACACAGTTTTTCTAAGGGGAAGAACATTGTTGATGACGTAGGTGAAGCTGGATTTCTTTCTGATTCCAACATCTCAAGCGACAGCTGAAATAGTAAGTTGAAGCCATGCTTTAATGATTATAAATGTTATAAAGTTTAAATTTATATTTTAGGAATATGAATGTGGAATAATTGCAATTGTAATTATAGAGAATCGTGCCTTAGAAGATAATCCCTGCTGACTTTCAGTTTCGTGTACTCTGCTCTTCGTCTGTGGATTTTCTTTTTGTGTTCATTTTATTTATGGCTTCAGTTTTTCACGACTGTCAGCCTCTTATTGCCAGCTGCATGCAGCTGCCTCCAGTTTTCTGTGTTTACTGGACGCTTTGCGGCTAAATTTATCTCTGAGAACAAAAAATAGTTTTGCGTGTTCCTGTACATCTGCATGATTCTTTCACTTTTGTGAGCTTTCCTTAGTGGACAAATCAGTCCAATTATGTTTGTTTATATTTGTCTGTTGATTTTAAGGAATGTTTTCCACCTTTGTCAGTAACTTAAGATTAATGAGAGCTTGACCTTGGTTCGATTTGTTATGTGCGCAAGGATTGAAATCTGGCGGAGCTTAGTTCAAAATAATCCCCCAACTCCTATTTTATTTTTCTACTTATTTATTTCGGTATGTTACGGTCATGTACACTGGCACCCCACTATAACGGAACCCCGCTATAACGAAGATCCCGTTATAAATCCCGTTTGAAAGCCTGGTAGAATTACAGTAAAATAAAATTATATTATGTGGAAATAAACCTCGATATAACAAATTGATTTTGACGGTCCCAACGCACAATTCACCCCGCTATAACGAATATTTTGTCCTGTCGCTCGCAGTCAGTAAAAACGACATGATGATACAAATGGTTGATAAGCAAAGCACGACTCCTATTGGTCAAGATAGGGAAACTTTGATCTTCAAACCTTTGCTTTATGCAAATGTGGCTGTTCACGCGCAAGTCTGTAGACTGTTTTGCGTGGTGTGTATCCCATTGTTTAGCTTGGTTCAGCTTGGCTACCCCACTATAACGAATATTTTTGCGACTAACCATAATTTTTTTATAACGGGATATTCGCTATAGCGAAAACCCCGCTATAACGAACATTTTTTTCGGTACCTTGACACTTCGTTATTGCGGGCTGGCACTGTATCTCTGTCATCCCTTTCAAACTTTTACATCAGCCTGAGTTAGAGGCAAAACTATGTACATAAGAACTTGGAATAAAAGTCTGACCTGCAGATAGTTTAAGTTGTCTCTTATCCTATAGGCTAGCACATTAAAGAAAGACTGTCGCGTTTACATTCTTTAAACCAAAAGATAGGAAAGAGGTGAGTTTACTTTGTTATTTATAGTTTAATATTGTTATTAGTTGTTTTTCAGTGAAAAAAATATAAAAAAAAAACCTTTATGGAAGACGCTAATCATATTTCAAGGCCAACAATTTCCACCACCAACATTATGACAGTCTTATCTTATGCACCAGTCAAAGTAAACACCCCCTTCCCCCCCCCCCGGTATATAGGTGGGGATTAGTTTTAATAGCCCGCAAAAAGCGACAAATGCCCCACCATGCGGGGCACAGGAAATAGCAGAAATGCCCCACCCCAAGGGCAACTGAAGATGTTCCTGTTGAGTTTGTAATTGAATAATTCATAAGATGGCAGAATTAGATTTTAAATTAAATCTTAAGAATACCAGTTTCAGAGATTACAGCTCTGTCAACTAAAAAAAGAGGCGGTCTTAGGTGCGGCATAGCCATGCCCATGATCGCCGCAGGCAAAAATTATTTTAGGGATCACTTTCTTGGAGAGCTTAGAAACCAAGCTTAAATAGGTAGCCGAGCCTTCTCATCACAATTTGAGCCCGTAATGGACGACAGTGAATGTTCAGCTGTACCTCAAAAGAAGATTAAGCTGTTTGTTGGTGAATAAAATAGACAGGCCAAACACAACTCCCATTGGTCCATTGGTGTTATCATTGACCTTCAAAGTTTGGCTCTGACGAGTATATCTTTTAACGACCTCCCTTTGCTGTACGAAAGGATGGGGGGTCTTTAAATGTTTTTCTAAGCACAGGTTGATTCTTTATAAGGTGCCACTTTGCCATTAGGGTATTTTTAAGATTAGGCACAGAAGGGCGATATTCTGTTACAAACGGTAAAATTCTTTTGTGCTTCTTTTGTTTATTTTGTAGCGCCGACGATCCTTTGCTAAATTTAACTTCTGAAAGAATGTTCTCCGAAAGGTTATCTGGATAACCCCTCGCTCGTAATTTTCGTTTGAATTACTTAATATTATGTTCAAAAGTTTCCTCTGAAGGAAAAGGATGCGGCTTTTTATCTCTACCGTGGAAGATAAACTGTAGGCGCATTCATCTTTCAAAAGCTGCGAAATCCTTTAGAGCGCTTAAAGGCTTTTCTTATGTGATTTTCATTTGTCACGGGTGTAGGAATATAATTGAGACCTTGACAGAAGGTTGATTTCGCCGCGTGTGAGATAGCCTGCGAAAACAGCCGTCCTTCTTCGCTCCCGGCCCGAGTGGCGTTTCGCGTGAAGGACGTCTGCGATTCACCGCAGAAAATTCCATACTGATGACGAAAATCTGTCCCGATCTGGTCATGAACGCTGATTGGTTCGATCGGTAATTATTCATAATTAAGCCGTAAATATGCATGACAGGGAAAATACTCACCAAAACAAATCTGGCGCCTTGTAATTGTAGCGGTGGTTTGCGTAAAATGGGGTTAACAAGCCTACACGACTTCGACGGTTTGTGACATCTGTACATTTGCCGTTCACTGTTCGGTTACTCGACCTTTTTGTCGCTTCACTCGTGTTTATGAAGGGCACTTCATGCTGTGTTATAAGGAGGAATTTTAAGAAGAGTCGAGCCGTTAGCCTGTGCCATGGCAAATTTTTAGAGGTCATAAGTCTACATGATTTCCGCTGTTATCTGTGTGTCACTTCGTGGATTTTGACACCTCCGTAAACAACTGTTTGAGAGTACAGAACTGATATCATATTTGCCCTCCTACCTTTTTCTTCAGAGACGCTGTAGCTATACTTCGAGAAAGCTATACACCAGCTTGTCTAGTGAAATTCTAATTTTTCTTTCAGCTATCTGATCGAGCATATGTTTTTCAAGCTTGATGTAACGACATGATTCAAATGCAACTGTTGACGTGCAAGTATGAAGTATGTTGAATGTGTCTTTGTTCGGCTTAGTCAAGACCATGGTTTCGATCTTCCATGTGGATCTCATCAGTTACCGGTATTTCTAAAATACTCTGTAGGTCTGAAGTTGTTAGCGTAACTCGTACATTTGTGAGAAATGTAAGACATTTGCGGCTTGGCACAACCTTTCGTGACTGCAAATGATTATTTATTCAAAATTATTAAGTTCACGCTTACGTCATCAGTATGGAATTTTCTGCGGTGAATCGCAGACGTCCTTCACGCGAAACGCCACTCGGGCCGGGAGCGAAGAAGGACGGCTGTTTTCGCAGGCTACGTGTGAGATCGTAATCTGAGAGGTTCTTAATGTGCGCTTTCTTTGATTCCATTGTTTTCTTGGCTATGTCGTGCTGCATTATTTTCTTTTTTTAGGGGAATTTGCAGTCACAGACAACACTCTTGAATAAGATTCAACTTCTTTATTTTGTTCTCTCTCTAATTCCATCATCTTTTCATTCGGTTTTGACATTCTTTTCTGGATTGTTCGATTTTATCAGCATGTTCCTTACCCGGGGTTCCTTAGCTGACACTTGCTTATTCTTAATCGCTGTAACATCAGTGCTCTTTCGTGATTCGAGCTGCTCGAGTTTCCTTATATTGATCGTTCTTCTTGGTGCCTTGCACAAGCTGGTAACAGAAGGAAGGAGTTAAAGTAGTTTATGCACGTTGGTACATCTGTCAATGTAAGCGCAAGAAGTTAACAAAAAGCA
>JAHPZR010052682.1:10000-11859 GCA_019787425.1 Platygyra sinensis
CAAAATATACTAAAATCGTCACTGCAGCGTATTTATTAGCCTGCGAAAACAGCCGTCCTTCTTCGCTCCCGGCCCGAGTGGCGTGTCAAATCGCGTAACGCAATTGAACCCCAACAGTAAAGAGAAATAAATACGTAGCCTGCGAAAACAGCCGTCCTTCTTCGCTCCCGGCCCGAGTGGCGTTTCGCGTGAAGGACGTCTGCGATTCACCGCCGAAAATTCCATACTGATGACGTAAGCGTGAACTTTATAATTTTGAATAAATTATCAATTGCAGTCACGAAAGCAGTTTGTGCCAAGCCGCAAATGTCTTAATTACATTCTCACAAATGTACGAGTTACGCTAGCAACTTCAGACGTACAGAGTATTTTAGAAATACCGGCATAGGCGTACGGGCACCCTCGGACTTGGGGGGGCGGTGACCTGATTGCCCGAAAAATTACAAAATGCCCGAAAGTGTCAGTTGTATATACGTACTCAAATCGCAGTAAAAACAAAAACGTTCCCAATTCTTACGTCTAATGAAACTGTTATCATTACGGAAACACAGCCGAATTCCGATTTTTTGGAACATCCAAGGGAACTGATGAAAATTGCTTTTAAAAATCGGCCGGACAGTTCGTGAAATTTTGGCTTTTGACTGAGGAGAGGGAAACGACTTTTGGTTTGAGTTATCGGAAGGATCGAAAAAATGAAGGTTCGAGAAATCAGGATTCCACTGTAGTTATTTTGAAACATTGCATACTCCTAGCCTATGACTTCATTCGACACCCTGGTAAAATCAGAAACTTATAAAAGAAACAGTTAATTGTTCCTCGTGCGAGAAGTTCAGGAAAATTTTAAACTGGCACTTTGCGGAGCCATTCAAAAGGGCTCTTTTTAGAGCCACCACAAAAACATAAGTCTTGGCAGGAGCCCATCTTGGTCGTCCTTTGCTTTCATCCTTTTGTCACTATGGAAATAACATCATGGATTCCCACGGTACACATTTAATTGGCATATGGCTTTTCCAAAACAGAATACCTGCAATTGTGGATCCTTAGATCATTTGACCTTAACTCCGATTTGACAAGACAAACGCCAGTGAAAGTAACCTACAAGCCAGGCCTTGACTACCTTTTAGAATGCTTTCTCCCGAATACTTTTGCCCGAATCATCAGCGTTTTGCCCGAAAAATCTCAAACTTTTCTGCGACTGGGGGGGCTGCAGCCCCCCCCGCCCCCCCGGCTCGTACCCCTATGAATGCCGGTAGCTGATGAGATCCACATGGAGGATCGAAACCACGGTCTACGCCGAACAAAGACACATTCAACAGACTTGCTTGTCAACAGTTGCATTTGAATCATGTTGTTATATCAAGCTTGAAAAACATAAGCTCGATCAGATAGCTGAAAGAAAAATTAGAATTTCAATAGACAAGCTGGTGTATAGCTTTCTCAAAGTAAAGCTACAGCGTCTCTGAAGAAAAAGGTACGATATATCAGTTCTGTACTTTCAAACAGTTCTAATCACTGTTTACGGAGGCGTCAAAATCCACGAAGTAACACGCAGAAAACAGCGGAAATCATGTAGACTTATGACCTCTAAAAATTTGCCATGTCACGGTCTAACGGCTCAACTCTTCTTAAAATTCCTCCTTACAACACAGCATGAAGTGCCCTTCATAAACACGAGTGAAGCGACAAAAGTTCGAATAACCGAACAGAGAACGGCAAATGTAGAAATGTCACGAACCGTCGAAGTCTTGTATTGTAGGCTTTAATTGTCAACCCCAATTTACACAAACCACTGCTACAATTACAAGACGCCAGGTTAGTTTTCGTGAGTATTTTACTGTCCCGCATATTTACGGACTTAA
>JAHPZR010052686.1:0-11534 GCA_019787425.1 Platygyra sinensis
ATGTAAACTGAGCCGTGAAATCACCTGCACACCCATCTATTGTCTGTGATTCTGAGAAACTTAGCTTTGTGTTTGCATTCTATTTTAAGTAGCCAATCAGATCGGTTTACGTTTAGACCTCTGAGTGGAAGCTGTTATGTTTCGAAGGTCAACCTTTGTAGGCATTTTACAGCGGTTATCAGTCACACGCGCCCTCCAACGATTTTTTTCCATTTCGAAAAATACGTTTTGGTGGACGTCAATCAAATGTATCCATGACAATAACGGCGTCAAATTCTCAGAGTATCCGAGTTGCTCTTTCATATCATCTTCACTTGACTCGTCGATAAACAGAAACTGAGAAGTAAGACTTATAAAATCGTTTGAAGCGCCTTTTCGTTCGTCTCGCTCACGGGCAATGTTTTGAAGCTACAAATTTACAAACATTGTACAACCACAACAACATGAGAATGAACTAAATATAAATATAAACTGCTTTATTACAGAATGAACTACAAAAGTCTAACTGCTAATCTCTTGCGGCTTTCGTTACCTTTTTATTACTGACATTCCCACGTGCCGTGTGGTTCTCTTGACGGTTTGCCTTGCATATAATTTGTCTGTCTGGTACTAGTATTCCAACCACGCTTGAAACTCGTCAAGATTGATCTCTGCATGCCGGGATTATCAGTATTTTAGCAAGGCGAATGACAAGAATTTCTGCGGTGAAAATAATCTGCATCCATAACAAGCTGATAAATAGTCAATCTCCACATAAAGCGACTCATTTCAGACGCCAACTTTTTCAGCTACCTTGTATCTTTCCTTTCTTCGACTTTCTCTTTGGCGGATCGCTCACGGCTCTAATTTTGTTTAGTACGCCGCCTTCTTCACAAACGTTTCGCTCGCAAAAAGTGTTTATGCTATGCAATTCAAAGACAAACCATGTTTCCTCTACATAAGAGCCCTCCACCTCAGCGAAATTGCAAATTACTTTTGCCAGAATAACTGAGCGATTATTCCTGATCCAACGACGATCGAACATGGCCGTGAAACTGACACGACGAAATGAACACGAATATTGTCATGGATACATTTGATTGACGTCCACCAAAGTTAGTTTTTGAAATGGAAAAAAATCGTTGAAGGGCGCGTGTGACTGATAACCGCTGTAATGACAAAGGGTTTAGTGTTTCTTTTTTATAACCAAGAGGCCCCATAACAACGTCAGCTCAAGTTACTGAAGTTCAGCGACTACTGATCACTTAGTGAGGGGGGTGAATAGGTCTACGGATCGACGGATTTGATAAATAATTTAGACCGGATTCTGGATTCAGAGGGAAATTTTAACGGATCTGCGGATCCTATGATCACAGTGGATCGCGGTTTTATCCAGTTTTTGGGCCTGGATTTTGGATTTTGGTTGTTAGGAACTTCGGATCGTGGATCTCAACGTTCCCGCGGAAACCTCACTTACTCTCTTTTATGTGCAGGATGTCACGCAGTGGAGAAAATGACGTTGGTTACATAAATATTTTGTTGATAGTCATCCTCACCGCTAAAACACAATATCACGCAAGGCAACTCCAACATCTGAAGTGGCTTTGTATCTCGCGTATCATCTAACGCGGCAAACAATTTGCGGATTCGGATTTAGTTGATTTTTGAGCAGATCGACGGATTCAGCCATTAATTTTAGCGGATCGGCGGATTTGCATACCACTATTCACCCCCACTCCTTAGTTACAGCTAGGTACGTATGTTCGACGAAGGATATGAGGTTCTTATTTGGTGGGTGGTTTGGAATCTCGTTGGTGTCCTCTGCATGCAAAGCGCAACGATTCAGGGATTTTTGGTTCACATTTCTTCCATTTCGGGCCGCGCAAAGCAGTTTATAAGTCGTGAATGTCGTCTCAATTTGTGCCTAAGATTTGATGAAAATTTGGTTTCACACGGAAGAAAGACTTGATTTAATAACTTTTAACGACTTCTACCCTCAAGTTTTTGGTCTCGGAACAAAGTTAGGACCGATCCACCCTAGCAGACAAAATCGCACATTGTCCTTGGCAAAATCCAAGTGCAAATTTTGTCGTGACAATTTTTGTCTCGTCTGTTGCATCCGCATTGACATGGTTAAAGTCCAATTGTGTCAACACTGTCGCCGGATGGCAACTGGCGTGTTTGAAAAATTGCTCCATTCTCAAAGTGTCTCCCTGCAACATGTGGATAGCCAGACAGGTCGTCGTAAGAGGGAACGTTCCAGTGCCTTACAGAATCCGGTGTTTCATATAAAGGATAGCTTGCCATAGGGTTTAAATTCCATAAACCATTAGGATTCATTTTGTCCACTGCGAAAATTATAAAATCTAGTTTCGCAACACGAGAAGCTACGAGAAACAACTGAGACACTAAATTTTTACTGAGACTCTAAATTTATACCCTTAATGTCAAGATACACAAAATTTTGTTTATTTAAACGATTTTGTCGGACACATTTTGTCGGCGGTGCGTCCGAAGTTTTGTCCTCTTCGGCCAAAATTTGTCAAGTCGCGACAAACCATCCGCACCTGTAGAACGTTGGTGACGACAGCGAAATTTTGTTTAAATAAGTGCATGAGGTCCTAAGCTTTTGTAAAAGAGTGCACTAAGGAGGCCTGGTACATGGCCTCATGGCCGACTGCGCTCGTCTCCGTAGAGAGCGGTCCGGGTAGAAATACTCCTAGTTGCTTCATCCTAGAGAAACCAGCATAAGTTCTGACCTGATGGACCAGTAGGTTTGCATTAATATTTGGACTAAGTTGAGCTGTGAATTAGCACTGAGCTTTTCAAACTGGGCTGTAATTGGTTGAGATTTATTGAAACCGTTCCTCAAGTTATATGAAGGAGGGGGGGTGGGGGGTGGGACGTGTAGTTGGTGTAACTGCAGTTGTCTGTTGATCCCGTGTATATGTCAGAAACGACCTTCGCTTTCGGAAAGGAGATATAGTTATACCAATCATGGTCTCTTGGTTATGCTGAGGAAGAACGTTGTGTTATAGAAGGGTTGTACTGAAAGATAACAACACTGAATGATGTTAACTTTATTACCTTTTTGTAAAAAGGCGTTTACATATCTTTGGAAAGAACGAGGAGGAAGAAACCGGGAACTTGTAACAATTATTGGCACTGAATAACCAAAGAGTTAATCCAGATGAGTAATAATTAAATATTTACAGGAGAAAATGCATAGCAGATAGAGGAGACATGTACTCGGCAACTGCTGTCCTTGAGTTGTTGCAAAACAGAAAATACACAGGGTTATACATGAGTGTTGTCAAGAGAAAATGAGGCTCTCTCCCGTCAATTTCTCTTGGTGTTGTAACTAGAATGTGAAGAAGATGAGCCGCTAGAAAACTTCTTATTCTTCGGCCATTACAGCTTAAGGCGGGGGTACACCTGAATTTAAGTGAAGTTTTGGTAAGTTTAAAGAGAGGTTGAAAGGGAAAAAAGGGTTATGGACACCACCACACAGTTGCCCAACCACACAATGGCACCCCAGGTTGTTGGGCAACTGTTTGGAGTGTATCTACCAATTTTTAATTTCAAACTCTAATTTTAAAACAACACCAAATATTCAAAATTTCCTATTTCCATAAATTTTACTAATCCATTTGAGAAAAACTATTTATCTCCAAATATACCTAAAAATCCCCCAAAAATTTACAAAACGACCCAAAACATAGATATGTGAAATGAGCATAGAGATTCTTGATTGCTTGAAACGTAAAAGAGATATTTCTATTAAAAACATAATACCCAGCCAAAATACGGCTTTCATGTGGACCCCCGCCTTAAACAGAAATAATATACAAACTGCGATTATAAACATGATGACAAAACAACGCATGTAAAGAACTTTGATTAATGACTTAACGTTTCGTATGCCTCAACATACATCCTCAGAGGTGACGCTTGGATATAACACAATAGGATTTAAATGCTAAAGAGAATTTCTGTCTATGACCCGCTAAACTTTCTACTTCATAACACTTCATTACATGCACGCCAAAATATATGTTATATATATCGTCAGCTCTATTTATTGTGTTTTGGGGCGAATTCTTCGTGCTGCCAGTGCTTCATAGTACGGCATACACTCTTTCACTACTTTAGCTACTTCTGGTGGCAAATCTTTGACAGTGCTGGGTACCCCAGGCGCTATGAAACCAGAACTCTTCATAACTTCATCGTGCCATGCGGTACAGGGACCCCAGTCGGCGATAGGACCAGGCTGCCATGCACGATGTCATGTGTTTTTCATACTTAAGACCAACTGCTTCACAGTAGCTCTGCATAATATCGTTTGGAAACTTCAGAAGATCAGCGGCATCCACGACAACTGGATTTTTATGAACGCGACGATCAATAAACTCGTACAATTCCAGCAACTGTCGAAAGCCGGCCTCTGCGGGATCGAAATAATCCCATCCCGCAAGCTCGGGATTTGTCGATAGTCTGAACAGCGAGCTGACTGCCGGCTTGGGATGGCGTATCATAAATGTGTGTTTGAAACTCTTGAAGTCCTCTTCTAGAAAAATGTCGAACTTTCCCTCGACACAGTACGCCATATCTTTGATAAAGACGAATTCTTTGTCATCAAAATCTTGCTGAAGCATCTTGCACACTGATTGGTAGCTTGACTGTGAAAACGCTTGCAGAGATTCAGCACAGGCTGATCTAGAGCTCTTTCTCTCTGGGCTGTAGTAAAACAGAGTAAAGAATGGCTCGTGGAAGACCTGTCCGTTGTCAAGGGTTCTAACTGATCTCTCTACTGCTGTAGCGACGCATCTTGGCGCGCACCAAAGAAATACCCCAGTGTTGACCATACTGAAACTAAATGCAAGAAGACAACAGTGATCACTTGGAGAGTATATTGTCTAAATTCTTGCCAGAAACTGAATGCTGAATTGTATTCGAAAGCGTTCACGTGAGTTTTGATGACCGTAATTTTACCGTACCCTCAAGGTTTTACAGATACACCGACGAGAAAATAACACAAATTCTTATTTCTCTCAACTAGTTCCTTAACAAGATTTCGTTCCATAAAGGAAACCAAAAACTTTGGAACTATTTTAGTCTTACACTGTACTGTGCATATTTCAGACACGTTCAAAAAATTCGTTTGGTTTTATTGTCCAACATTAAAATCGTCTGGATTTTTTTCCCATTTTTGTACCTCACTTAGTTTCACAAACCTCGGATCTACCAGCAGTACACTTAGTTCTTTCGTACCCCGCGTATTATATGGCTTTCCGACCTTTTTCGAGTCAAATAACCCGCGAGCTCGGGTGAGCCGTGATGAGCTTGATGACCGGAAGCTACTATTTAATAAATACATGCTCAAGTTATATGGCATTATTAACCACTGAGTCCCATATAGCAGACGTCAATCTAGCAGAATGTCAACAAATAACTTGTTACAAGCAAACACGGCATTTTTTCTCGCTTCACTGAGCTAAAAGTTATGTAAATTATAGTTATTGGAACTAACCACGAAAAAAGATTAGCATTCAATAATGAACGTGATAAACTTTAAGCCTCGAGCTCTCTAAACTGTAGTGAAACCAGTGAAAAAAAAGTGAAAAGCAACTTTTTTATCAGCTGAGCAATCGGAATTAACGTGATTTTGTAAATCACGTCATAGCCCGGTGTTCAACTTTAAATTCCATTTCAAAATGAGACCAATACAGTATACGAACTTTTATCTTAAAGTTCGAGTCAACCTGACTGATTCGTCAGTGCGTGGTCTTTCGTGTTTTTTGCATGTGAATAAAATCTTTTCCATTTCCACTGAACGTGGCAAACACAAAAACAAAACATTTCATATTTCATAAATTCCCTTGAAAGATCTCGCTCGTTTGAGTTTTCAGGTATCTATGTTGTAGGATTACGAGTACTGGGCTTTTACTGCCTCTCGAAACACGGTGATGATATCAAATCGTTTTGAAATTTAGGACTTCTAAACCCGCTTTCTTAAAGTTAACATTAACTGTCTAAACTATCAAACTTAATTAAAATTACCTTAACGCCCAAATTTTGTCCCCAGATGGCGTTTGATCCAAGTTTTGCTGGTAATATAAAACAAATCAAAACTCGATAATTCGTCTAAAGACTTACCGACGTGAAATTGTCGATCATCGATCTCTTGTGTATCTTGTCTTCGAATACATTGCAATACTAACTTATTGGTGACATCTGATACTAAACTGACGTCACAAATTGTTTGAAAAGAATTTGGAATCTACTCAAGTTCGTGACATTTAACATTGACGTACGCGGAATAAATGCACGGTGCAGTGAGCATGCTAACAAAGCCTACTCAGATCAGCTTAGTCGGCAAATATATACCATATAAATACTCTTTGCTCCAGCGCCCTTTGTTAGGTCGAACTAGGATGAAAGAGGAGGGGAATCACATTTAATAAACTGAATGGAATATTAAATGCATTCAATTACAGGATCTTTAATAGTGTCATGAAATGTTTATACTATTCCGACTTATTCCGCCCAATGGCATGCCAGATTAGCTCACATTTAAAACCAACGAGCATTAATTATTATTAATGAACTTCCATCAGTTACTGAGGAGACAAAGAATTAAATGATCCATTTTTGTACGTTTTTAAATTTTTTCAGTCAATGATAACTTTTGAATTCGAACAACTCGTGACAAAATGGAAGAAAGCTATGTTTCGTGATTTTTAATTTCCGTCGAGTCAATTTTTCTATTCTTGTGGTCCTTGTGGCTGATCACACATCAAATAATAAATGCATTCCATTGTTTGAAACGAAGCAGTTCATAAATAACTTAGTGTCTACAGTTTTTGTGATAAATTCTTATGCAATATTGAAAATTGAATTGTGTAACAAAAAGAGGATATTAAGTAGGCTGATGAAGTTTAAACGAAAACATTCTATGTTTTAATGTTTGTTTCTCTGTTGTTTGTAACAATTCTCGATCTTTGTCACTCTGTGCAATCTCGAGCCCAGAGTTCTCCGGCTCCTCGGTCAGCGGTGGGGTCGCCGGGGAGAGGTATGTACTTGGTGTATTTTTTTCTATTGCTTATTTTAAAAAAAAAAAACAATAGATAACCACTATATGGCAAAGACAGACAATAGATAACCACTATATGAAAAAGACATCACGTTTCTTCCCGGGGAGAATTCTGGGGACACGAAAAAAATAGGATTTTTTTGATTGGCTCCCAGTAAAACAATCGTTGTTCAAGCAGGCCATCATCGCGCCCAACAAATTGATCAGCAGTCAGCACTACAAACGTGTCAGAAGGAGCACAGTAATAGAATTCCATTCACTCTCACATTTCACCCCCACAACCACGCAGTAAAATTCATCATTCTAAAAAAACTTTAAATTACTTCAAAATGATCCCGATACTGGTAAAATCTTTTCGTAACCGCCATTAATTTCACTCAAACGCGACAAAAACATAGGTAACCTTTTAGTCAGAAGTGCTTTCCAAACGAGTGAACAATCCGGTACTTTTAAATGCGCACGCGCACGATGCAAAACATGTCCTTTCATTTGCAACGTTGAGAAATTATCGGGGCCCAAGCGATTTATTAAGATCACTGATCATTTTACCTGTACCTCAGCCAATGTCATCTACTGTATAGCTTGCACTCTCTCTGCAAAAAGTTATATATCGGCGAAACAGGTAGACGACTAGGCGACCGATTCCAAGAGCATCTTCGCGACGTTGAGAAAGACGACAAAAACGCATCTAAACCGGTCGCTAGACAGTTTAATCTGCCGAATCATTCGAAGTAACATATGGCGGTCTGCGGCCTCTCCCTACATCAAGGAAGCACAGAAAGCCGGTATCAACGAACGGTGTCAACGAACGCTTTTCATTCAACTAATTTATTCTGTGGTTTTTCACATTGCCAGGCAGCAACCAATAGCGAAGCTCCATATTTCTGTATATAAACCACACACAATCCACAATTCCTCGATTCGCTCCGACGAAGGGCTAGCGCTCGAAACGTCAGCTTTCGAGTCTCTTTACGGTGGCCAATTCACATTATCAACTCAGTTGATAAAACCAAATTATCCTGTAATACTCCCACCGACGCAGCACCATAGTTTCTTTAGAAGCTTACCCCTTTTACTCAATAGAACAAATAGATTATATGTTGCTGTGCGTCCGTTTAGTAACAAATCACAGGTGAACAGAGGCGAAAGCGAGGTGAACGTGAAGCGCGAGCTAGCAGGCGAGGGTGCTCTTCCCCTCGCACGCGACTTGCGCTTCACGCTTGCCTCGCTGTTGCCTCTGTTCGCCCAAAATACACAAAAAATTACGCCTGTTCTGCAGGCTGTGATTTAATTAATCGTGATTTAATTAAGCTCGATCTTCCGTTAACCGACGAAAACCACGATCAACTCAAAAGTAAATTAAAGAATATATCTTATAGCTACATTTACTCATATGACTTTTCAAAGCAAAAAAACATTCTAAGCAAAGACGAATGGAAAGCCTTAACTGATTTACGCAATGATGACAGCATTATCATCACGAAACCGGACAAAGGAAATGGCGTTGTAATAATTAGCAGACTTGATTATCTTAACAAAATGAAACACTTGATTTCTGACACCACCAAATTTAAAGAGTTACGACACAATCCGACTAAATCCAGGGAAGAAAGCCTGTCAACTTATCTTCGGAAACTGAGAAATGACAAAATTATTGATGATGCAACTTTCTACAAAATCTTACCGAGTGGATCTTCTCCTGGCGTTTTATATGGCCTTCCCAAAGTACATAAGACTGGTTGTCCTTTCCGCCCTATCGTTTCATCGGTTAACACCTATAACTACAATCTCGCTTCTTACCTTGTTTCCATACTTCAGCCAATCTCGACCAACCAATATACTGTCAAAGACTCTTTTAGCTTCGCGGATTGGGCCAAAAAGTACAAGCATAACAATGGAATAATGTGCTCTTTAGATGTCTCCTCCCTATTTACAAATGTGCCACTCGAGGAAACACTAAACATTTGTCTAGATAAATTATATTCTCTTGCTGATCCTCCGGCTTTGCCCAGGGTTGTTTTACGCAAGCTATTGGAATTTGCCACCAAGAAGAGCCACTTTCTTTTTGACGGGAAATACTACGACCAAATTGATGGTGTTGCCATGGGTTCGCCATTGGGCCCTGTCTTAGCCAACATCTTTATGTGTGATTTTGAGGAAAAGTGGTTGATGAACGCCAAGGTTAGTCCTTTATTTTGGAATCGGTACGTGGACGACACGTTCACCATGTTTCACAACAAAGACAGTGCAAATGAGTTTTTGCACTATTTGAACAGTTGTCATAACAATATTAAATTTACCATTGAATTTGAACAGAACAATGCAATTCCGTTTTTGGACATTCTTGTCACACGTAATCAAAACAACACTTTCATGACATCAATCTACCGAAAGAAAACTTTCACAGGTCTCTACACGAAATGGGATTCCTTCACTCCACGAAAGTACAAAATAAACCTCATCCGCTCCCTCACTTATCGCTACTACCGTCTTTGTTCATCTGGCTCCTTGCTACAATCTGCCCTCAATGATCTTCGAAAACTCCTTCTTCAGAACGGCTACCCACAAGGCATAATCAACTATCATATCAACGATGTTTTGAACAAAAACAGACAACACCAGCATAGCAACCCTGTGTCTACTGTTCCCAAGAAAGATGTCATTGTCCTACTTCCCTACTTAGGTTTGCAAAGCAACCAAGTCGCTAAACGCCTGAAATCTTGTGTGTACAAATTCTACTCTTGTGTTAACCTTAAGATTGTTTTTCAGAGCACTCGATGTATAAAATCTTTCTTTCCTTACAAAGACCGTATTAATCGTTCACAACAATCCAGAGTTATTTACAGAGCAAATTGCTGGGATTGTAATGGTTTTTACATCGGTAAAACTAAACGACGGCTTCACGATAGAAAAACCGAACATTTTAAGGCCCTCGCTAAAAATGACAATGCTTCAGCCATTGCTGACCACGTCAAGGCCACTGGACATAACATCAAGTGGGATCATTTTGATATTTTAGCGAAGGGCAAAACAGACTATCATTGTAAAATAAAAGAGACGTTATTTATTCAAGAACTTCAACCTGCTTTCAACGTCAACGTCGGAAGTGAAAGGCTGATGCTTTATTAATCTGTTATTTTTTATATATATTTTATATTTTACTGTTAAGTATTTGCTTAATCTAGGTTCCAGTCCCCTCACCCGCTTTGTTATATATAAATAGCTGTTTTAAATTTCAACGGTTACTTTTGAAAATGTATGTAGAGTACATACGAAACGTCAAGTCAAAATGAACAAGTTCAATATGTTTATCACTGCTGTTTGTGTCTTATTTTTGATCAAATTACGATGGCCTAAGAACAAAAGTATTTACGAGGCTGTGATGTATTACTAAACAGACACACGGCAACGTAGAATCTACTGGTTTAATACAAAAATGTTAATAACGACATCAATTCGCCCTATTATATAACATATATCTGACAAACCAACACTGGTGCTGAAGTGTACAATTTTGCGTCTAATTACAACCTTTCTGTTATTTTAACCAGTCTGAGGATGAACATTCGGTCGGGTAATTTATTTTTTGCGTCATTACCATTCATTTATTCCGATTAGCTCACGAAATTTGAAGTGTTATGAGAAAATTCGCCTTTTTACAGTCATTTCTTTGATATTTGGAAAATTATAAAAAAAAAAACCAACAGTAACCTCTTTCCAGTTGACGACCAAGAATTTAAATATTATACTTTGTACTTTGCCGACTCTTTGTACACCTGTACGTGTGCAACACCGACTTTCATTTAGTACACAAATAGTTCGTTAGCGGTGCACTTAGGTTTCCTTTCGGCATTTTATAGATCTATTTTCCATTCCCTCGGAAGCTTTCCAGCTGAACTGCTTTACACTGTAAGTTTTATGAGTTTCCTTGATAGTTAGCCAGCTGAACTATATTCCAGTAATGAAGTTCTATTCATGGGTTTAGTTTTCCGTGCTGTTGGTAACACCATTTGAAAATTTCTCATTAAGTATCTCATTTTTAATTTCCTAAGTTTTCTCTATCTTAATTTCAGCCTTTCAACCTTTAATCTTAGCAGTCTTTTTTTAATTTAAGAAAATTCGTTGTGTTGATTGGGATTTGCTATCGTAATTAAAGCCTTTCCGCTCGTATATTATGCTAGAAGTTGCATTACTATATCGTAAACTCTTAGCTTGTTAGGATGATATGTAAGCAAGTGCAGTTGTAAAGTTTTTTGATTACATCAATTACATCCAGTATGCGATTACATTGACTATGCGATTGACATCGATCACATCGTCGATTACTTAGCCAAGTGCAGAATAAACTACTGTTGGACCAAGTTATGTGTCTTCCTTGACGTCCGTAGTGAAGACCATCGAAGTAGATCCCCGTGTACCAGGAATTCGTGACGAGATTCCGTTCCCGCAGGCGAAGCAGTGC
>JAHPZR010052687.1:0-2500 GCA_019787425.1 Platygyra sinensis
ATATTTCTTCAGGCACGGCCTGACTTCTTCAGGGAATGTTTACAACTGAGATAAGACCTTACAATTTAAACAACCAAGTTAAAAGCCTACAGTTTTACAATAAAAAGTGGACCACTGAAGTAAACTAATAAATGTCAAGATAACAAAAATAGAAATCAATTAAAAGCAGGCCGTTGAAATAAACTAATAAATGACAAGATAACAAATTTGAATAAAATACATAAGGTATGAGAAGGTTTTAAACATAAGATTAAATTTCTTCTCGTTTGTTTATAGCTTTGGGTTGAAGAATTTGACCCGTTTCGCTAAGGTACGCATTTGAGATTGATGGCAATTCATAAATTAAATTAATTGAGCGCTTGCGTGACTTACACAGAATACGTGACTTTCCACATAGTGTGTGAAACATATTTCGTGGTATAAGAACCTGCCAATGATGCAAGCTACAGATAAGAACACAGATGACACTATTGAACTACAAAACGTGCTCTACAGATCTTTATTTACTGAGCTGTTCCGAGAATAGTTGTCGGATGAAAGCGTCAACTCGGCCTATGCTACAAGACCGAATGGTAATCTGGGTAAACTTTTGAATTTTGCATATCGGTGTAGATGAAATCTACAAATTTATATTTTTAATCGCGTAGTATTAGCAAGGATACACTAGAGTTTCAACCCATGAGATCATTTCTCTGCAGCTTTTCTTTCACTGTTCAAGGTTCTTTTCTCCATCTGAATTTAAATAAAAGTCATCTGAGATGACTTTTTAATAGTTAAAATTCAGGCCCCGTCCACACTAATCCGTTTTCAAACGAAAACGGAGCCGTTTTGCTCCGTTTTCAAAAAGATTTGCGTCCACACTTATCGTTTTCGCATCGTTTTCGCCCGTCCACACTAAACGCCGTATCCGTTTTGAAAACGCTTTTATACTGCAGTGCGCATGCTCAAATGAACTCGACGCATGCGCATTTCAATATATTGGCGCCATTCTTGATACTCATGGTTGAGTGGCCTGACACCCGGTCGTGTCTATTTTGATGACGTCACCGTTTTCAGTTAGCATCGTTTTCTCCGTCCACACTAGAAAACAGCGTTTTCAAAAAGCATCGTTTTCAAATCGCTCCACTCTGGAGAGCGTTTTCGAATGGCTCCGTTTTCGGTGATCGTGTTCGGCGTTGTAGTGTGGACGATAGCCGTAACTGAAGCAAAACAGCTCTGTTTTCGTTTGAAAACGGATTAGTGTGGACGGGGCCTCAGATGAAGAAAAGAGCCTTGTTTCTATAAGTCTGAAGAATAACAAACAGCTGTATTCCTCGTGCTCACATGCTATCGAAAGAACACTGAATGGGTAGATGTAATGTATTAAACACGAAAGATCGTGCTTAAACACATTTCCAAAAACCGAGAAAAGAAATGAAGATACGGCGTGCAGCGGAGTATTTGATATATCTTCTCAATCGAAACTAACACTAGAGCCCCGTCCACAAGTATGCGGATATTTTTTAATCCGCAACTTTTTATTCCCGGATTCAAAAATATCCCCGTCCACACGTAGCATATTTAAGCCCCGGCGGGGGGGGGGGGGGGGGGGGGGGGTTACTTAAGAAAGTTTAAAACGGGGAGGCTCCGCCCCGAGGTCCAACCCCTTACCCTTTTATATACCATTTTGGCAGAAAAGGTACCCCTTTTGTATACCTTTAATTACAAAAAGGTACCCCTTCCACATATCTACTTTTGGAAGTCTTGTTCTCATTTTCATGTAGTACTTGATAAATAAGCTGATACAGCCATAAGGGGCGTCTATTCGAAATATTATAACAAAAGGCCCTTTTAAATGCCTAAATGACCGATTTCCCTACCCTTTTACATACCTCAACTTGTGAAATCCCTACCCTTCTATATACCTGAAGCCTGAAAAAGGTACCCCTTTCGGGCGGAGCCTCCCCGTATAGGCCATTATAGGGAGTACCCCCCTCCCCCAGGATTTAAGCCAAATAGGCCTTTTGCAACAAACGATCACAAGGTACAAAATGCGCCATGCTGGAGGGAAAGCTCATTATTATTCCCGCACTGGGACGTTAAAACAAAGAGATGTCAACCAGTCAAGCGTGACTGGCCCTTGTTTTAATGTCCCACTGCGGGAATAATAATGAGCTTGCCCTCCAGCATGGCGGATTTTGTACCATGTGATCGTTTGTTGCAAAAGGCTTATTCGCCTGTCCACACGCAAATGATTATTTCCGGATTCACCCTGGTAGCCAGGGCTCCTCTGCAATAAGATGTCCTCAGAGCATGCGCCACAGAAAAACTAGACCTGCATCTTGTGCCGCCATGATATTGGTTTATTGTTCGGTAAGAGACTGGACACGATTGTGCTACGTCACCGGATTAGTCTCGGGGATTCATCTGTCCACACGTTCTCGGATTCGTTGCGGATATTTTCCACTCACGAGAGCGGATTTAAAAATATCAAGATTCGCTGTAAAATTCACCTGATGTG
>JAHPZR010052687.1:10000-14142 GCA_019787425.1 Platygyra sinensis
ATTTGGTTGCGCTTGAGAGAAAATTGCGTGCACTCTCATTTGTTGTAAGCGGAGAATATAGTAGATTTTGATGTAGCATATAGTCGATATTACCACACAAAGAGAAATGCTCGCCACACAAACAATTGTGAAGACCAGTCTGTTTGCCAGAACAAAGCTCAGCAACCCATTTGTAATGTTGAGCATGCAACTGAAAAACACAAAAGCGCGGACTCGCCCTATGGTTACTGTTTGTTTGTATCGTACTCCAAGCGACAGAGCTAGCAATCTATCGATGCTGATGAAAGTTAGAATAAGGAGTGACACTCCGCTTAAAATTGCACTTGTGCTATAACTTGATACCACAGTGAATCGAAATATCGCCAAATGTTCGGTCAGAATAGAAATGGCGTGAAGTGCGGCTAATGGCTGAGTAATGAGACCAACACAGAGATCGGTTGACGATAAACAGCGGATTAAAAGCCTTGATGGTGCATGAAGACCGCAATTCCTCCCAAGGGCGAGAAAAATCAAAGTATTTCCTACAGTCGCAGTGATGGCGAGGAAAATATTTAAGAACGATATAGCAATGAAAGCGTTATGAACGTACTCCAGTTGTAAACTTGTGTTTTCGAATGAGGTTGGCGAAGGTTTTAAGCGCATTTTCTTCGGTGGAAATATACTGTCGCTAGTTTAGTTCGTTGAAGCTATTGCATTGAATTTGAATTGTTAGAAAATAAATGTTCTGTGGAAAGAAGACAGGTTTCTTTGTTTAAACTTCTACTCTGACAGAAGTAAGGAAAAACATTCGTTGCAAAAATGTCACAAGGTTTACTTTAGTGCGAACATTTGTTTGTTAAAAAAGTGTACTAAATTGCAGGTTGATTTACGAACCATTTGCTTTATTGGCTGAAGGCGCTTGTCTAACGCGAGATGTAGAAAAAATGTAACCGCTAAGCTTGGAAAAGCGGATTGTCTGCTTAACTGCTCTATTTCAAGTATTAAATACCAGAGTCCGCTCGACTCAAAAGTAAGATGCACAAGCGTGTGTAATTTTAAGCATGGTTCATGAGATTCATTGTGTCAAAAACAACTGCTGTTCAAGTTACTTAACAGAGTAAATACTAATTTAAAACTCTGCCTCAGATTTCTGTTTTTCAGTTTTGTTTTTCATTCGTGTTTACAGACAGGTGATTTAATAGGATCGACGCCATTATGTCATTATGATATCACGTTACCTAGCGACAGAATTTTGATCGAGACATGTTTCCCTTGTCTGGTTTTGAATCAAACCTTCTCCAAGTCCTACGCAGGCTAGCATATAGTATACGTAATTTCTTTATAATTCACTCCAAAAAATATTAGATAAAATACGGAAAAGCGCTTGAATTACCGCCGTTTGTTTGCGTTACCTATTGTTACTTTGGTATTAATATTAACTGTTAAATTCAAAGGATTTTATAAATTATAAATCCACTGTCCAAATTCCCGAGTTCAGACATTTTTATCCCTTTTTTATCCTTCAGGCCCCGGAGGCGTCCGGTGATCATTTTCGTCATAATTCTGAGATGATTTCCGGTCCTGAGATCATTTGCGGCTCCAGGATGAATCTTACTGGCCTGTAAAGTTCTCCTAATACCTGTCAGCTTAAAGTTAGTTCACCACCTGAGGCAAATATTCCTTCGAGGGATGACTCCCTAATGAAAAGGTGTTCGATGTTCTGTGGGTTTGGATTGTTTATTTATACCTCCTAAGAAGTACCAACTCTAAAGCTAAGCACTATCTCCCGTGTTATATTTTTTTCGGCTCAATTTCTAAAAAGACCCTGCAAACGCGCACGCGTGACTGCGGACCTTTGGAAGCTGAACAGCTTTAGAGGTACCAAAACCGCGTTTATTTGAACATGACAAAATGAATCAGCATCAGCGAAGACTTATGGACAGAACTGCGCCTGCATTTAATACGCAAAGGATTTCACAAAGATATGCGAAATATCACATACTCTCATCATTTTACGTTACAAGATAGCTCAGTATTTTCAGTCGGAATTGTGTAATGGACATTGATTCTCAATCTGATTGACTGGTTTGAGCCTGGATCTGACAGTGACGAAAGTTCAGTTGCTGTTCTTAGTTAAGCTGAAATTTACATACTTATCCACAAAAACGGCTTAGCAATCCCGAATTCACCTCAACCTGTCAAAAGTAAGGATAAATTAAACACAAATTAGAAGAGATGGACATATCCCCCCAATAACCTTGTATAACTTAAAGTCAGATGCATCCGTAACTAGCGTAAAAGCCGCAGCATTCAGCGATTCATATCAATCTTTTATTTTATGTTTCCGACATCAATCCCTTACGACTCAGACAAGTACCTTTTGTCCAATGACACAAATTTTACGCTGCTCAACGCATATAATTTGGTACCATCTTGAGCAAACACACTGTCACATCGTGGTAACTTGATGTCATTTTGTAATGGATGTTTGTCTAATTATTATCTTACTAGATTTTAGAATAAATAGACCCACCTTTTAATATATCCCGCCGTTTTTTATTTATGATATTATCAGAGATGAAATATAACTTCCTCAAACCAGTCTAGCGAACATTTCTCTCGAAGAAATGAACGGCGACAACAGAGAAACACAGCCAGCAATATTTCAAAGCAAGAGTTTGGGTTTTTATAATTCGTTTATTGTTCTGTCAGTCTTGAATATTTTCCTGGCTATCACTGCGACTCTAGGAAACGCTTTGATTTTCCTCGCTCTTGGAAGGAATTCTTGTCTGCACGCACCATCGAGGCTATTAATCCGCTGTTTAACGTTTACAGATCTCTGTGTTGGTCTCATCTCTCAACCATTAGCTGCTCTTCACGCCATTTCTATTCTAACCAAACATTTGGCGATATTTCGATTCACCGTGGTGTCAACTTATATCACAAGTTCAATTTTAAGCGGAGTGTCACTCTTCGTCTTAACTTTTATCAGCATCGATAGATTGCTAGCTCTGTCGCTTGGAGTACGATACAGACAAACAGTGACCGCCAAGCGAGTCCGTATTGTTGTGATCTTCATCTGGGCGGTAAATATCGTCAACGCGGCCATTCGCGTCTTGGGACACAGATTTGTGTATTATACTTTTAGCCTTGTAAGCATTTTATTGTGTCTAGTAATTTCCACATTTTGCTACGGAAAAATTTGCCGCACTCTGCGTGCTCAAAGCATAAAAGTTAGGGCCAGTGTTTCTGAAGGACAACTAAATGAAAGCTCTCAGTTGCACGTTGAAAAGTACAAGAAAACAGTTTCAAGCGCGCTGTGGGTTCATTTCACATTGCTAGTGTGTTATCTACCATACAGCATAGTTTCGGGACTAAAAGCCATTACTGGAGATACTTTTGCAGTTGCTCAGGGCTTCACTGCGACTTTAATCTTCTTCAATTCATCAGTGAACCCTGTTCTGTATTGTTGGCGAATCAGGGAAGTGAGACAAGCTGTGAAAGAAACCATCAGGCAGTACTGCAGTTTTTCAAGTATGGCACAGATTGACACAAACGAAGAAACGCCGTGATATCGGGAATTCACTTCTACAACGAATATTACAGGAGCTGTTCGGGACAGGAGCTCTTTATGTATTGGTGTCATGTTAAGACGTCACGAGTTTGGAACATGCAATACGACCACACCCATTTTTGTACACACACTTTGTAAACAATTCCTTTTCCCCTTCGGTATACCAATGCTAAGCAACTCGACGTGTGTAAAAGCGTAAGTTCAGAGCCATGCTCGCGAGTACTTCTGGGAAGCCCTTTTAAGCTAACTTAGCATTTAAGCTAATTTAGCTTAAAAGGTTTTTTTCGCGTTCAGTTATGTGATATTATATTTCTCAGAGGTTCTGTGTCAGGAAAATTAAACAAAAACCTTTTGTTCGCTTGTTTCTTTGCATCTCTCATCTGTAAGAATCAAGATAGCTAATTGCTCATAACTTAGCTTGAGTGCGCGACGTAAATGACTGAACATTTTAATGAGCCGAAGACTAATAAATAGTATTGCCCGGCATTTAGCACGCATATAATTGCGCAGAAAAAGCGGAAAATCACGTACTTTTGTGATTTCCATATTTCGCTAATAAGCTGAGTAGAAAAGTTATTAAAAACAAAAA
>JAHPZR010052688.1:0-13499 GCA_019787425.1 Platygyra sinensis
TGGAGGAAAGGAACAAATGGGCAACGAAAACAGCATATACTCTTTTTTTTTAATAAGAATAATGTTTTCAGTGGCTGAGCCTGAAAATTCTTATTTATCTGCCGAGTTTAGGATGAAAATAATATTGTGAATATTCTTAGATTACAGCGTATGGCATTTCTGTTGTCGCATGTATTTGGTATCTGGGTGGCGTTAGAGTACTTTTGGAGCCAGCCTACTAAGATTGAAGCCTTAAATGACGCGCAGAAATGTTATCAGCATCGGACAGGCGCCGAGTTGGTGCTTTAAGTTTTTGTTGCCTTTTGACTAGTTTTGCTATTTAAAGAAATGAATAATTGTTTCGCATTTACAAATTTTCGACTCGCAATTATTCTTATCAACATCGCAGCCTCGAGTTTATTTTTCAAAAATATTCTTCAAAATTGTGCACATTTCACCCATGAGGTATTCTTATAAAATAAATTCTTATAAAAAAAAGCGTATATCAGAGTCGGATGTAGCCGTATTTAGCATCAAACAGCATAAAACGATTTTTCCATCTTTTTATTTTAGGAGTTGGAAATGTTTCCGGCCTTGACATCAACTTCTTAAATTACAACTTAGACAAATGCCTTTTATCTAATGACGCAAGTTTTTCCTTGCTCAACGTAATTTGGTACAATCTTGAGTAAACACGATGTCAAATCACGATAACTTGATTTCATTTTTGTAATGAATGTTTGTCTTGAATTTACGACTAAATTTGAAACAAACAAGCCCACTTAAATCCCGCCTCCGCTTAAGATAAATGTTCATTTTAAATTTGAAAAGAAAAAAAGTAATTACTTCCTCATCAATCTGAGCTGTTGGGGATAATTTTTCTCACTCGAAGAAAATGGACGGTGACAAAGAGAGGCAGCCAGCGTTGTTTGAAACCAGAAGTCTGGAATCGTTTATCGTTTTGTCTTTCTTGAATATTTTACTAGCTATCACAGCGACTCTTGGAAATACTTTAATTTTCCTTGCTCTTGGAAGGCGCTCTTGTCTTCGTGGACCATCCAGGCTATTAATCCGCTGTTTGACGATTACCGATCTCTGTGTTGGTCTCATTTCTCAGCCATTAGCGGCGCTCCACGCCATTTCTATTCTGACTTTGCATTTGCCTATTTATCTGTTCACCGTTGTATCGAGCTATGTAACAAGTGCAGTTTTAAGTGGAGTGTCGCTTTTCATTCTCACCTTTATCAGTATCGATAGATTGCTAGCTCTGTCGCTTGGAGTACGATACAGACAAACAGTAACCACCAAGCGAGTCCGTATCTTTGTGATCTTCATCTGGGCAGTAAATATCGCCAACGCAACCATTCGCTTCTTGGGACACACATTTATCTTTTATGTTGTTTGCCTCGCGGGTATTTTATTTTGTGTGGTAGTTTCGACCTTTTGCTACGTAAAAATTTGCCGCACTCTCCGTGTGCAACGCAAGAAAGTTTGGGCCACTGTTTCTGAAGGACGACAACCAAACGAAAGTTCTCAGCTGCACGTTGAAAGGTACAAGAAAACAGTTTCAAGCGCGCTGTGGGTTCATTTCACATTGTTAGCGTGTTATCTACCCTACAGCATAGTTGCGGCACTGAAGGCCATAACTGGAGATACTTTTGCGGTCGCTGAGGGATTCACTGCGACTTTAGTCTTCTTCAATTCATCAGTGAACCCTGTTCTGTATTGTTGGCGAATGAGGGAAGTGAGACAAGCTGTGAAAGAAACCATCAGACAATACTGCGGTTTTTCCAACGGAGCCCAGGTTGACGCTCAAAATGTCAGTTTTCAACGAACATCCACAACAAGGGCGTTTCATTTAACTTCGTAAACTTCAACTAAGTTTTAAGACCATTACTTGACTTTTACTTTTTTCATTTTTAATTTATTTTTGATTGTTAGGAGCTGCTTTGAATATACGTGTAGATGCCATGCTTTGACGTGATTACGAGGTGGTACAAGGAAACTAACGGCCTGACAAATTATTATAAACACAATCTGGGAACGAGATTTTTTTCTGTAGGATTGTTTCTGTTTTTAAACGCAATATAATGTTATGACGTGAAGATGACACGTATTCGTCCAATCGAGAGTCTCCTAGGCTAATTGAGAGATGAAGATTTTTTGTGAGGTCGTTTTGCAATTGCATGCGGTTGAAAGAATTTGTCTTGGAGCTTAGTGAGCTAGCAAATGAAAACGTGTGATGACGTTTTAATTCTCGTACCTGTCCTCTACATGTTAGTTTATTGCTCTTTCCGTGGCATGTCAACATCAGCGAATAAACAGAGAATTGTAGTGTTTGCCCTGTTCTGTAGCTTTTTAGTAGCAGGTGCATATACAAAGTAAGCAATCTGTCTCACACAAAGTGCGGAAAACCACGTCCTTCATAATTGTATGTTGCGCAAGGACCCATTATTTTTCGAGTTGAGTAATCAAATAATTCCTTGCAGCCTCACAAGTGTAAGCTTGTGATCTTATGCTTGATAATTCAGCTCCATTACGACGGTTTGAAATGAGCTCCAGAAGAGACGAAAGTTCCGTTCTATTAAAATAGAGATAAACCTTGTATTACTTGAGCATAGTTCACTTGAACAGTGCTGGACCTCTGAACACACGCAGTCTAGCGATGATATGGCTAGCACTGACTTCCCTCAACAGGAAACGCTTAGTAGAACGTTGTTTTAATGCAACTGAAGTCAACTGGTTTCATAGCCTGCACAGAGGCGTGAAACGGGAGGGGGGAGGGGAACAAAATGGGGATGGAAGGACGGGGGACAAGGGAAAAAGAAGAAGCGCCCTCTTCTTCCTCACGTTTTTTTTTTTGCCTCACCCTTTACACCTGCAACACAGGCTTCTGATTCCATGATAGTTGGTCGTCAAACCGTTTTTTCCAAGCTTAGCAGGTGAAAATGCTTTTGACTTAAAACCAAGAGACCATGCTCATTTTCTCTTGCTTAAGGTAGCATCCCACCCCAAATGACCGCTTCGCGTTCGCACCGTTTCGAGACGTTAAAACCCTGGCAAACTATATATTTTCTGAAAGCTTAATAAATGAAGATTACCATACCGTATTATTGAAAGAAAAAAGATAAATGTCTTAAAAATATAGCGATCGTTTTGCAAAAGTACATGGCTTGCAATATTCAGTTCCTGTGCAGTCGGAAGTGATTAAAAGGAAGAGACAGACATTGCGCCGAGTTCTTAACACCTTTGTCTCAAAAACCATGTCGGCGATTTTGATATCTTGCCTGGTTTGTTTTTTTACGCCCGGTTAAACTTCGGGGTTCGAAAAAATATCGCTCCTGTTCCTTCATTTGTTTATAACTCTAGAAAGAAAGGGAAAAATCAAAAACGCCGACACGGTTTTTGAGCTACATTATATAGGAACATTCTCCCCAAATCTGAGCTAAAACGGTTGAAAATTCGCTGCACGCGAACTTAAAACGTACGCCCAATTTCTTGAAAATATAGTTTCGAGAAAAAGAGCAAAACAGTTTAGAGACGTTCTTCCGGTTGAATGGGATTAAAACAACAAGGCGTGAAAGTAATTACCTGCGGTTTACAAACAAACGGCTCAACTTACTTCATAACAATAGCGCTCAAATGCTGACGAGACAAGATGTCAAATACTGTTCCGCGCGGGAATTTGACTCTACATTTTAGTTTTACCAGGCATCGCTGCTAGTCACTCGCTCCGAAGGTAAGTTGTTACTGTAGAATTGGAAGTGTTTAATCTCAGTTTCCTGAGGTTTCATTCCTCTGACTAGTAATTTGTAATATGAATAGGCCAAAAACAACATTAGAAATGCCTTAAGAAACGAAAAGAGGAAAAAGGTGACCAGGAATAAGAGGAATAAGAGGCGAAGCCGAACGCGCAAGGGAGGGAATCACGCAACTACCACTGACTCTAGTGAAACAGAAACTCCCAAGGCTGTAATGCTTCCCGAGATGCGAGCAGCTGAGTAAGAATGGTGATAAACTGGATAGGAAACAATACAAATTGCTTTCTGGTCTATGTGATCAGCACTGATGAATAGAGCCACAAAATTACCGCCACGTACACAATTGCCTGGCACAACATAGCCTACGTGTAGCCGTACCCTCCCCCCGAGAAAAAACGGGGGGAGGGTACGGCTACACGTAGGCTAGGCACAACAACCCCTAACTCGTGCTGCGTATAATAAGACCCTTTGTCGCTAGCGGCAAGTTTGTCACCCCAATCCTTGTCGATGTCAAAACAATTTCTTTTTTTCTTTTTACCGCTCTCCTTAACACAAAAGGGCAGCTCGATCGCTTTCGCTTTTTTCTTGAAGACATGGCAACAGCGCGAAAATATTGTTGCGTGGTCTGGCCGTGACAAAATTGCGTGTGGAAACAAGGATGGTATGTAAGATAATAATGATGTGTTAACAGATTGTTACAGTGACTTGTCAACATTCCATTAACGGCAATTAGTGAAGAAAACACTATTTTGTCCATAACTTCCCGTAGAAACAATATTTTTTCGAAATTTCTTTTTTAAAACAAAGATAGGAGTAAGGTCTATCTTGCTATCGTAAAATATTTTTTCCCCAAAATGGTCACATTTGGGGTGGGATGCTACCTTAAAACACAATATTAAGTGATACAATCTGTAAGTGGGAAATTTGTTGCCGATTACGATTTACTGGCGCAAGAAAATTCAGCGGCTAGCGGCAGCTGCCTCGCCCCTAGGCACCTTTGCGTTTAGGTGGCGTAGAACGGGAAACAAGAGGAACGCCGCGATGCTTGATGGTTAGCAACGAGCGGGTCACTGGATGGGTGCAGCAGACCCACAATACCACTGGCACCACGCTCCAATCAGAGAAGGACGTCTGGAGATGAGGCAGTAGTGACTATAGCGAATCAGAGGCCTTAACTGAGTAGCACGTCATCACTTGTAAATTTTTCGTGTCAATAAGCGTTTTACACCTCTTGACAAGGGAAGAATATGCACGCTCCAAAAGAAACAGAATATTCTTAATTATTTTCATCAATCTGCTTGACAGTGTGTTGATGTCATTCGACTCTCCTTCGCACAGCATGCAATCATAATTGCATAAACAGTGTACTTGGGCCCCTCACGTCCTAAAAAGCAGTAAAAAGTGACACGGAAGTAGACGACATAAATGAAAATGTCTCTATCACACTGGCAGCGTTATGAATTCATTGCGGGTAAGGAAAGAAAATAACCCTCAGTCAATGCAGATGCATGGTACACTCTCTATATTTTATGTAAATATATTTCATAACAAAAGAGCCACTGAAATTTTCGAAATTTTAAGAATATTTTAAGATTAAACCCCAGGCTCAGATCCTGAAAAGAACATAAATTTTTTTGTGTGGAAAATTTGTAAATACAATACACTTATATATTGTTGACTTAACGATATCAACAGAAGCTGGTTGGCTCTGAATTTAATTTAACACCCGGCATCCAGACACCAGATACGTATACATTCGAAAACAGATGAATTTCATACGTTATTATCTGAGAATATTTAAAAGAATATTTTAAGCCTAAAATCAGCAGAAAAATAAAGAATATTGTCTTAGCCGGAAAGTCAATATCCTCATTAAAACAAGAGTGTATGCGTCATTTTCTACACGGGGATGAAATTTGTACATGCGAAATTAAAACTCCGAAGTGCTTAGTATGTCAGTTAACATGGCTGATGAAACGCCAAGAACTGAAGACTTAATCAATCTAGATGAACAAATATTTTTTTAAGCAACCCCGAAAAGCTTCAGCTTTGCAAGGGTTTGTAAGCAGGAAGGGAATACAAGTGAAGTTATTAAATGGTCAGTAAAGTTAGAAATTAAAAATAGACAAAGGAAAACCTTGTATTGCATCAATTAGGAGCGGGCAGACACAAGATAATCCTTGTTTATTATACAAAAATATAAAAAAACTGTATATTGAATTTGGTTTCCCATAAAAACCAGAGTTAACAATGTCTCCATTTCGTAAAAAAGCAAACAATCCCACCTAATTCTTTCCATATACTTTATTTTACATTTTTGTTTTAGAGTAAAAGAAGACAGCTGGAAGTTCTCAGATAAAACGCGCGCCAGTTTTTCTCAGTTGAGGATGTCTAATGATGAAGTTCCCCCAGCATTGTTTGAAAGTATACATCTGGGTTATGTTTATAACTCATTTATTGCGCTATCGGTGATAAACATTTTACTAGCTATGACAGCGACTTTAGGAAATATTCTGATCTTCCTCGCTCTTCGAAAGGAGAGTTTGCTTCATCCGCCGTCAAGATTGCTGCTCCGTTCTTTGGCGTCTACAGATCTCTGTGTTGGCCTCCTGTCACAGCCGTTAGCAGTACTTCATGCTATTTCCATTCTCACTGAAAACTTGCGCGTCTATCGATTCACCGTTGTCTCAGCTTATTTCACAAGTGCAGTTTTAAGCGGAATGTCACTCTTCGTTGTAACCTTCATCAGCATCGATAGATTGCTTGCTCTGTCGCTTGGAGTACGATACAGACAAAGGGTAACCATTAAGCGAGTGCGAACAATCCTGATCCTTAGCTGGTTGTTAAACATCGCCAATGGTGTCACACGTTTCTTATCAGACAAAAATATCTTTTACAAGGTGTGTGTGGTGGGCATTTCTCTTTGCGTGGTGACATCAACGTTTTGCTACGCTAAAATTTTCTACATCCTTCGTTTGCAGCAAATGAAAGTTCTCGCAATTAACTCTCAAACGCAACCTACTAAAAGTTCACTAGCACTCAATGCTCAACGACAGAACAACACACGTTCAAACGCAGTCTGGTTAAAGTGTTGCCACAATCCCCGAAACCACCGTGTGAAACACATAAACGTCCAGCCTTATGTGTGTCAAGGGCAACCAAATAAAAGCTGTCTGCTACACATTGAACGATACAAGAAAACAGTTTCAAGCGCGCTGTGGATTCACTTAACATTGTTAGCTTGTTATCTACCTTACAGCGTAGTCTCAGGGATGAAGGCAATGACTGGTGATACTTTGAACATATCCGTGGGATTCACCGCGACCTTAATCTTCTTCAATTCATCGCTGAACCCCGCACTCTACTTGTGGCGAATCAGGGAAGTGAGACAAACTGTTAAAGAAACCATCAGACAATACTGTGGTTTGTCAAGTGAAGCTTAGTTGAAATAGATTTTTGTGAACAATCACTTTGTAAAAATGAATCTAGACAAAAGCACTGACGCTCGAAATGTTAAGTTTCCTAATTCACCATGGTGGTAAAATTAGTCCGGGGAGGAGCTTCCAAATAAAAAGGACGGGTGGTGTTCGTTGCATATTTTTAAAGGAATCCCAGAGAGGTACCAAGATCTTGTTTTATGGGCATGACTTGAAATTTTTTCACCCATGCTTTGGAAGCCCCGCCCCCCCACCCGGGGAAATTAGTCACCTTTAACTCGAGCATTAGGCGATTCGCTTCCATCAATCATGCCTTTCTTATATGGTGTTATAAGCTGAATGCCGCTCTAGTTTTCAAAAATATTGCAGCAATTATATGTAGCCTGTTCGTTGCTTGCTTGCTAATCTTCAAGTTTACGTTGGCAGGTGGTGAATTTGCTTGTGCAGGGGTTTCGCGTGAGCGTTGTAGTAAAATTTCTGCATGTGGGGAAGACCAAATAATCCTGTATAATCTTGTCATGTATAATGTTACCCCGTTTATACCGTCTCTCAGGCCAGTTATGTTTATCTTTCCATTGTTAATATTGTATGTAGTGATTGAAGTTTCAGTTTTTAAAAACTATATCCGCATTCTGGATACTTCAGTTACTGATTACGTGCGTGTTCCGGGTGTAAAACGCAGCGACTCGTGTGACGGGCAAAAAAGCGCGGGAAAAGTCACGAAAATCACATCACGATTCGTTTTGTTTTCTCACCGGCCAAAATGTAAATATTTTTGTGTTGGTTAGAGCAATACAAGGGCTCATTACTCACCATGGTGTACCAAATAGTTGATTACTTTTGTATGTTAGCCGAGTAGCGCTCTGAAAGTTGTAAAATAAACCCTGTTACTCAAATCTTACTCAAATACAAGTGTTTGGTGGAAAATCGGATTTCAAGTTGAAATAATTTTTCAGTTGGAAAAGTCATGCACCGTTGAACTTTTTTGTTTTTCAATTTTGCTTTGCCGAAATACCTCGCGAAGCTTTCTTTAAAATATTCTTGTTGTATGAATTTGACTTTAACAAAAACGAAAACATGCCTTGTTCTGGTGTTTTGCTCTTTCGTTTGATTCTCAAAGTCGGTTGGTAACGGCCTCGAAGTCTTTCTGTCATTCCCACGTGTCTCTCCCCTTGCCAACAAACCCAAATAGCGCGCCTAAAACGTAATTAACTGTGGATCTGTGGGAGGACAACTCATTCAGATGCTTTTCATGAACTTTACTTTCATTTTCAGCCATAATCCCCAGGGGGGTATTGGGCCGGATATAACGTGAACATTGAGTACTAGTTAGAACTTGAAAAAAATAATATTTTCATTTTTCTTTATGCAAAACGGGAAGTATTTATTATTATTATTATTATTATTATTATTATTATTATCCATTTATTTATTATTATCCAGCTTGTTGGATAGTTGGATAGCATGATAATTGTTAACAATTCCATGTATGCATCATTTATTTAATTCTTCTTATTGTTATTATTTATTTAATTTTACCTCTTTTATTTTAGTCATGGGTTTTATACATGAACCTCTGCCTCGGATACTGACGGCAACCTCAATCCCACGCAATGACTTTAATAAATTGATAGATTACCGTGTTGATTGAACTTCTGAGTAACGTAGAGCTCTCGACTTAGTTTTTAGTCTAACAAGTCAAGCTCGAACAGAACAAAGTTAATTAAGTTAACCGGTAAAAACATCACTAAAACGAAAGTACATCCATGTCAATTTTCTTCTGGCAAAGCACAACTGGGGTGTTATACGAGGGAACTATGCCGTCCAAACTGCACGGAACATCATTCCACTGTCCTGGCTGAAAAGGCCACGATCGTTTTTCTCCAATCTTGTGGACACAATCTTCTCCCCCGTGTGCCGCCGAGTCATTTGGTTCACCTTGGCCCCATGCCGTGTAACTCGACAGAGGAGTGTCGTCCACCCAGTAGAACTGTTGATCTTTCTTTCGGTGAAGTCCTAACCATACTCCATAGTCTGTGACTGTTTTCTGCTTGCGAAGAAGATCATAGATGAATTGATTTTCGCTGGCTGTTGTGATTTTGCCTAGATCTCCACCCAGCCTTTGGCACATTGATCGAGCTTTCTTCCACTTTGGGGTTGGGGTATCGATAATGTGGAAACACGATTGTCCGTGTTGAGCCCAGCCATTTGGACATACCTGGTCTGTTTCCAAAGAACGTGAAAAGATGTGATTAACAACACGACAACAAAATGGTGTTAAGATTATTGACTCCGTCACCTAGCCTAAAGCTAGCGGTCAAATGCACAATGACTGACGACCAAATTAAGCTCGGTCTACGGGCTTTTCCTATTCTGAAACTACTGGGAATTTTTTCTTTCAATTTTTTCTTAGTTTTAGACTGCATGTACATATGTAGTCCTGTTGCATACACAAATACGTATATTATCTCACAAGAAAAATAAGCTGCCACTCCCCAAGGCACACTGGAGATACCTAGTCTGCGAACAACCACCCCCCCTCCCTAAAAAAAAATCGATATTATTAGTGAAGAGGGGGGGGATAGGTCGAGCTACCGTGAACGGGATTTTTTCGAAAAACGTCAATATGTTGTCTTCTGCTGTCCTCAAAATGAGAATTTTTCTTAATTTACAAACTCACAAGTTACGCCCCTATTTTGATAATATAACGAGGAAAACTACGAAATTGTAAATTAAAATGTTTGCAGAATACTTGTAAACTACTTTAACCTCCGTAAAACGTGTCTAAACGTTTAAGTACCTGTGAGAGGGTCTTCAGTCGGATCCACGGTGGCCTTCGACGCCTGATTATGGTGCAAAAGAAAATGAAAGCAAGAAAACGTTCAGTTATCGACAAGCAATGGACAATTTACGAGCCATTTGAAGAATAGAACTCAAGTCGTGTAGACATACGTGCTAGTAGAGCATGTTTCCTAGTTTGGTCAGAAAATAGCACGAGATGATGGCAAAATCACTTTAAGTCAGTTCATTTATCAAAATGTAAATTCTCTTTGCTTGCACCGTCATTACGTCAGCAGAGCGCAACACAGAACAACACACGTCTGCCTCAAACACGATTTCAGGCTCTCTATTTTCAGAGTAGTTGAAAAGTATACCTGAGACGGGATGCTACCAGAGGCCGAGACGGATCCCTCCATTTCATTCTAGAGAAAGAATTGAGATTTTATCAAAATTAGCTAATTGCTTCTTGTCGTCATTTCTATCACTTTTAAAATTTCGCTAAAATGTTCGCTACATTATACGTAAACCAGTAACCAACATTGACGTTCAGAGAGAGCCTGGGATATAGGTTTGATCTTTCTCTTTAAGTTATAGAAGCAGGGCTTCTTAGTAATACAGGAAGTTTTCTAATAGTTAAGTGAACTTGGATCGCTTACATTTATCACTGCTTGCACTTGTAGATTGAGATATGTAAGCCATGACTCTACCCCTGAAATAAACTGAAAGAATTGTTCTTTTTGTTAGTTTCTGGTTGTAAGTTCACCCTTCGTTTTATGTGAAGAGCGAACCACATGCTTTTTCTTTAGAAAAAAACTGTTAGTAGATTTACGAACTCAGTCGTAAAATAAAGTATAAGTAAATCTGGTTTTCACAAGCAACACATTAACGGAGTAGACCTGGAAACTGCAATGTCACTTTTAAAGTGTTTCACCGATGGATTTGACAGTTTAAAAAAAATTAAAAAATATAACATATTATCAAACCTGTGGGTTGCAATTGGATGAGGAGCCTTCATTATTTTCTTTCTGAAACAATAAGATGGCATCAAGCAAAGATTTGGTTAATATTTTTTATCGTTTTATATGCTACTTAGATAGACGAGGGAACATACTACTGCTCAACGAAGTTGGAGTAAGTGAATGAAAGAAAGAACTGACAGATGAATGAATGAATGAACGAACGAACGGATGCAACGATCTAACGTTAATGGAGGAATGAATAAACGACTGCATGAACAGACGAACAAACGAACAACAAACTAATGAAAGAACGAACGAAACTGAGAACGAACGAAAGAACGAACAAAACATGGACGAACGAACGAGCGAACGAACGAAAGAACGAATAAACTAACGAACGAATGAACGAATGCATGAACAAACAAAGAACGAACGAAAGAGCGAACGAAACTGAGAACGAACAAAAGAACGAACAAAACATGGACGAACGAACGAGCGAGCGAACGAACGAAAGAACGAATAAACTAACGAACGAATGAACGAATGCATGAACAAACGAAGAACGAACGAAAGAGCGAACGAAAACATGAACGAAAGAATGAACGAAAAACGAATGGAACGAAGAAAAAAGACGTAGAAAGGAACAAAGGAAGGAACACTGAAAGGATCCATCGAACGAACGAATGAATGACCTTAATTTCAATTTTGTTCCTGTCATTTTCAAAATACCGTACCTTGGAATTTTATTACAGAACAAGTATTTTAGTTTTAATAATGGTATAAGCTATCCTGTAAAATAGGTTGAGGATTGATAAGTATTTTCAGACTAATTGAAAAGTGTACCTGAGACGGGATGCTGCCAGAGGCTGAGCCGTATCCTTCCATTTCATTCTAGAGAAAAAATTGAGATCATATCAAAATTTGTTAATTGCCTCTATTCGTGATTTCTATCACTTTTAAAATTTCGCTAAAATGATCGCTAGATTATGCGTAAACCAAAAACTAATATTGACAGTTATTTCTTTGTATTGTTAAACATAATGAGACTTGAATTTCCGCTTACATTTAGGAGAATTTCCAATATATGAGTGAGGTCTGCAAGTAACGACTTCGTCTCTTTTATCTCCTAGAAAGCAGTTTTATTTGTTAGACAGTGTCACTGAGAAACAGATACGAATAGGTACTGACATACAGATAATAACATTTTGATCAATGCGTTTAGACGTTCATCTTTTAGTGTAAGTGACTTAACAAATGATCAGACTTTGGTAAGGAAAGGATTTTAAAGTCTGCCTCGGACCAAGTAACCCATACGGCCGCTGCTTAACCCGGCTTCTGTAGCACTACACGGCTAGGAGTATTTCTACTCCCCTCTGGATGGGATGCTAATCTATCGTTAATCTACCCGCAGCAGTAAGTTCCCCGATACCCGTTTATACCCCTGTGTGAAGAGAAGCCTTGAACCAAGCCCTTGAGCCAAGGCCCCTCGAACCGGAGACGAGCGCACTCATTACCAGGTCACCGCGCCTTGACATTGAGAAAATCATTCGGTAAATTAATATTATATGACATACCTGCGTGCTGTAAATGCCAGATCCAAGTTCTTCTTCTTCAACCTAAAAAAATTGTTGAAATATCATTAAGCCGCTCACAGAAATTAGGATACATTGGATTTAGGCAGCACGAACAAGTATTCCTAAAGAAATAGACTAAAACATGCCTGTGCGTTGTGAAAAGCAATTCCCCCTCTCCTTTCTCTGGTAAAATGGTGAGATGAAATTCAGTTAAGATTTGACGTGGCTTTTTTGTGTCATTTTTGTCGTGTTTTAGCTCATTCCGCTTGCTGTATTTCTATGCGCTTAAAACAAAGCTGTCAAAGAGACCAATTTCGATATATTAAATTCAGCCTAAAGCAGTAGACCTCAGGACGAGGCTCTGAGGAATAACTCTGGGGTTTATTCTTCAGAGGCCTGGTGCTGAGGTCTATTATATTGTGGTCTATTCATATTAAACAATTATTCCTCGAGCCCGAATGGGCTCTGAGTCAATAGTCCATGGGCCGAAGGCCGAGTGGGATATTTACTCAGAGGCCATGAGGGCGAGAGGAATAATTGTTTTAGTAAAATCCAACTAGTTGGTCAAAAAACTATCGAGACAAAACATCAGTTTCGCTAATTAACGCGATTCAGCCGCCATTGTTTTGGTTTTCAAAGTCGGCGCTTTTCGCTACTAGTGGGCTATAACAAATAGCCTACTAGTAGCTCAACCAATCAGAACGCAGCATTGATAATAGACCACTAGTTGGATTTTACTAATGCCTGTTATCCCGGGGCTGACCCAGCGCTTGTGAGGAACCGCCACCCTGAGGTCTTTGAAATCGTTACCCTCTTGAAGCTCGCGGAACAATTTTTTACCTCGTTAGTACTGATTGATTTTTCATTTGTAAGCACCGATACTTTTACCTAAATATATGAAAAGAAATTGTGATCCTTACTTTTATGAATGTCTCCATTTCCTGAGTGAGTTCGTTTAACTTCGACTTGAATTTTGTCAGCATCTAGAAGAAAAAAGGATTTGTTAGT
>JAHPZR010052689.1:0-25310 GCA_019787425.1 Platygyra sinensis
AAGACAACATTGTGCGCGCGATGAAACAAAACCACACAAAACATGTTTAGACGAAATCCGATAGAAAATCGAGCAATTTCAGGTTTTAGTGGACAAAAATCAGTACCAGAGTAATTTTAAGTATTTTACAGTCATCTTTACATTTTCTTAAAGCTAAATACATAAGTAATTGCCTGCAGTAACACCGAAAACAATTTCCCATGGAAACGAGAGAAAATAAGTTTCAAAGTTCAGAGAAAATGTGCGAACACAGGAAAAGTTTCATCATCAGTTTCATTTCACCAGTACTTTCAGGCGTTTCATACGAAGTGCAATATTCGTTTTCGACGCTTGGTGTTGCTGGAAATGATTTCTTTTGAGAAGATATTTAAAACAGTCACACAGAAGTTTGCAATACGATGTAAATAATCTTGGTACTAGACTTTTGTCCACTTGTTACTCGAACTTCTGGTGGATTCCGTCTTTATTTCTCGTTCTTTAATCCATTGAAGGTGACTGGCGAACTCGAAATAGAAAGTTCAGGATGAGTTCATGGGGACGAACAGAGCGGGAGCGAACTCGCCATGGGGCGAAACCCGTATCATTCGTAAGCAGTACTTACTGACGCAGCCGGCAGTCAAGTTATGTTTATTTTCCTCGCATGAATCACACTTGATGCCCAGTACTCCAAACTTACAGTTGCATTCTCCGTACTCATTACAGCTCACATCAAGAGAGCCTTCTGGGTTACAGTTACAAGCTAAGGAAAGAAACACGATGAAGTTTACTAAGATTTCCACAATACATCACACATAGCACCAAAATCTCACTGATAATCAGTTCCTCTGCACCGGATGAAACGTCCGCCTCCGGCCTCAAACGAAAACCCTGATGAAGTACGAGCTTTGTCAAAAACCTTGGCTGGATGATGAAAGAACACAAAAAAACGAATCTTGAGCTTCAAGCTTCTCATGCCTTCCAGACTTCTTTCAAAATGTTTTGTGGATTATAGAAACAGGCCTATGAATCATCTGTTATTCTGATTTTAATCATCATGTGTAAATTTGGCTATTTGACGAATAAGAGCGCTACTTACGTTCACAGCCCTGATCTGAGTATCCATAATGATCTGACTGACATTGATCACATGTCCTTCCTGTTACCCCAGGTTTACACGGACACTGGCCAGTAATGACGTCACAACTATTGTTTAGAGAGCCCATGGGATTGCACAAACACTGCTCACAACCAACTCCTGAGCCAACATTCCAGTAGGTGTCTCGGCAGCTGTCGCACTTGTCTCCAATAACGTTTTCCAAGCAAGTACACTTGCCTTTATCGTCACAAGGGAGGGGATACTCCGGGTTGTGGTCAAGAGGGGTCACTGTGCCTTGATTGTAGCAGTCACATGCTGGAGGACAGAAAGAGGCCAAGTGTTTAAAAGAAGCAAAGAAAGCAGTTTGGAGTAGACGCACCTCTACGATGAAAGTTTCACAACTGAAAAATAAACTTGACTTGAAAATAAAACAATTGTAATAGCACCCTAGCGACAATATCTTCTTGTTCCTTAAATCAACCCATGTGGAGCATGGATTTTTTAAGTCACCTTTCCACACCTTCCTCTCATGAGCTTCTCTCAGGCTAGTAAGCCTGTAAGCCACATATGGCCCTATTTTGCCCACCCCATGGGTTGGTGCTGGTCCTTGCTTCGATCCTTAGACCACAGAAAAGCCACACCCTCATACATCATACTATACAGCCACCATAAGAACTTGTGATAAACTGTGAAAGTTTTGAATGCTTACCAATGCATTGTGGTTTTGGATATTCAGTAGCATTTCCATAAAATCCAACTGCACAAAGTTCACATCTCTCAAGCGGGCCATTCCTAGTGTTGTAAATACATTTTAAGCAGTCCCCAGTAAGAGATTGACAGTTTCCAATAGCATTGAAGTCTATATTGCCACTGCAGTTACACTTCTGACAAGCAGTTGGCCGACCCAAAAGGCCTGATGGGTCGCCATAGTAACCATCTTGACAGTATTCACAGAGATCCCCTGAGTGCCCCTCAGGGCAATCTGTACAAACAACGTTCTCACCAATCAGAATGCAGCGGGAGCCATATTTGCAGGGACACGGTTTGCAGTCATCTTTGGTACCTTCAGTAGGATTTCCATAGAAACCTTCTTTGCATGTCTCGCAGTTGTCACCAATTGTGTTGTCTTGGCAATAGCAAACACCTGTCACTGGATCACATGACTCAGAGTGACCATAACATTGGCAGGGAACACACCTAACAACAAAAATAGAAATGAAGGACACCAGAAATGGAGGGATGTATTAATTAAAGACAATTCAGTCAAACTGCTCTTAACATACACATGGCTGAAGTTATCAAATGGAGTCATCCTTAGACATTAATTTTATGCATCTTACCATAGGACCCACTTTTACCCATTTTCAGATGCCCACTGGACACTGCCCTTCACTGAGAGAAAACATTCAAAATCCAGAATGTCGAGGTAAAAGGGAGTTAACTGCACTGATTTTCAAAAACATTATGCAATAACACTTCATATTATGATTTTTGATGCAAAGTACTTACTGGCCATATTTATCTTTGGATCCCTTCTGCCTGGTATAACCCACACTACATTCCTCACAATTATCACCAGTATAAGGAGCAGGACAGCTGCACTCTTCAACCCAGGGAACACGTAAAGGAGACTGTGGTGAATATACTGCCGACTCCATGAAAACATTGTCAATCAAGCCAGTCCCCTGAGGTGCATAGTTCATTCGGATTTTAATGGCCATTAAACTGGTCAGGAGTTTTTGGAAGTCAAACCCTCTGAGCAGTGGTTCCCATCCTAAAGATGGGTCTTCATGAAGACGAAACACATAGTTTTGAAAAGTGGTAGAAGGAACAGGGTTGTTCTGTGCATTGAGCCTTGCAGAGACCTTTAGTCCATTCTTGCCCTCCAGAATGATGTCTCCTGGTTCCACCTGAACTCCTTCAGTTGCAGCAACACGGAAGGTAAAGCCAAAGAGCTGGCCATAACTGCTGCGACGGTCTCCAAGGAATTTATCTGGGGCTGATATGTAAAGGACCTCATTTCCTACAGCTGTTACGCTGATGTGGGAAGATTCACGAAGGATGATATACTGCTCAGTTACATTAGCACCTGTTGAAATAAGATAAAGTAAAGGTTAAGTCTGCATACGAGCCAATTGTGGCCCACCTGAGGCTGAAGCTTATCCCAGTTTCTGAAGCATGAAGCGACTACTGAGGAGTGTTTCTACTCCTCCCTGGATGGGATGCTAGTCCATCACAGGGTTACCCCCAGCATTAACTTCGCTGGTACCAGTTTATACACCTGGGTGGAGAGACGCACTGTGAGAGTAAGGTGTCTTGCCCAAGAACACAATGTGCCCAGCCAGGGCTCGAACCTGGACCGCTCGCTCTGGAGTCGAGTGCACTAATCATGAGGCCACTGCACCACCCACAAAATAAGATAAGCTGGGACCAAATATCAAAATTTGAACAAAATGAGAAAACTTGAGTAAATGTTGACCAACACAATAAAATTGATTGCAACAGTGCTGAAAAAGGTTCGCTGCTTTTGAAGCAATGACTTAAATAATTGCATGTTAAACTCTGGGTCAAGTATTCCTGGTTTGGCATTAGCCATTTCTTAACCTTTGGGAGCACTGAGTGAGCTTTTTTGTCTATTTTGGAAACACATCTGTCATGAATTCCACGCTACAATAACTGTGTTTACTTTAAGTTTTTGAGTAGCTGGAGTTTTGTGAAAAGTACACAGATGTGGGACCTGATAAACATCTTCTCCTCAACATATCTTGACTCGTGAAGCAATGAAAGTAGCCAGCGAAACCTGGCAGAGAAGCTGGCAAAATTCGCTGGCTGCCGGCTCTTATATACAACCCTGCATTTTGAGCAAACTGAAATGATGATTTTAAGCACTATGAATTTTGTTAATTCTCCCCAAAGTTCAATAGTGACATTGCAATACAGTTCTGTGCAGGCAAAACTGGCAGGTTTGTCAATCAGTTGTAGAGAAAACATCAATAGATATCATTATAATAAGTTGTTTTGCAATGAACAGATTGTACAAATGTATTTAATTTTGTAGGTGATTGAAATTTTACAGTTAGCAAATTATTTGTTATTTTGAAGTGCAGACACTTTCGATCAATATCAGTATCTGGGCAACTGCGCATCTACCCCTCCCCTAACCCAACATGTTATAACAAGTTGATAAGTTAGTGTCACTGTTGGGTTAGGGGAGGGGTAGGTGCGCAGTTGCCCAGATACTGATATTGATCCGACACTTTAACACTTTAATCAAATCCCAAATTGGTTGCAGATTTGTTTGGATTTTTGGTAGAGCCAAACAAAGTTTGTCAGCCTAATGCAGATGAGCCCTAGTGCCTTGCAGTGTCTCTGTCTGTTGAGGATATGTACAGAAGTAGATATCGGCATGCTGTTACAGTAGCCTGACAAAATGCTGGAAAGGGATTAAGGACATTGATCAGGCTGTTGTTTTTGTGTGTTGATTTTTATGGGGCTACTGATGCCCACTTTTCTAGTACATGTACCTCTCTACATCTACTATATTGGCAAAATCTTGGAGTAACATACCTTATAAACACAGGCTACCCATGAATTGCAGGCTTGGAGAAATATGTAACTTAATTGTTAAATCAAATTGTTCATGCATGTATTAATTTTTGCTATTACAAACATAAGTGCATCAAGAAGGTAAGGTCTTCTACATAGCGGTCTCAACAAGGGCTGGGCACCAGGAAATTGACAGGCTGCGAGGACAATTTTGTCTGCCCTGTTTGACCATCTGGAGAATATCTTCTCTAAAATAAGTTCAGCTCAAAAAGTTTTGCACCCCTGTAAAAACTAGTTGCCCTCCTGTTAAAATCATTAATGAAACTCCTGTCTACTCTCTCAAAATATTGGCAAAATTGTAACATGTACCTTGCTCGTTGATAACAGTCCAACCTTCCCGACCTGACGCTGAAATGTTATATCCGGTATAACCCACGGCTGCCTCACACACACTACTGTGTCCATAACAGAAGCACTGTTTACATCCATGTGGGTTTGAACTCTCCAATCCATAGAAGCCTGTCTTGCACTGAGTACATTTGGCACCAATGACATTCCTTTTACATGAGCATTCCCCCTTCTCATTACACTGTGTGTTACTGGGGTCAGTTCCTTCAGGAGAACACTGGCAAGGTCTGAAAAAGGAGCCCAAGAAAACTGAAGCTCACATAATGCAGAAGAAGAGGTACTGTAAGTTGCAAAGTAGGTATCCAAAATATGTAAAATGTTTGTTTTCAGTTGCTTAGCAAACCTACCTACAACCTGTCTGTGAAAATCCAAAGTAGTCTGCCTGGCATTTGTCACATTTAACACCTGTCACTCCAGGTTTACAGGTACACTGACCTGTTGGATCACACTGTAACGACACTGATCCCACAGGGTCACACTTACAAGGCTGACAGTCATCTATAGAAGTCAGGCGGAAGAAGTTGTCACGGCATCTTTCACATTTTGGACCAGCTGTATTTCTCTTGCAGTTTTCACAACGTCCATAGCCAAGGTTCTCGTCATACACACAACTGTCTGCTAAACCATTACAGTCACACTCTGAAGAAACAGGCATAAAGAAATTACATTTTATCAGTCATTACAAGCTCTTTCAGACTTTACAGAGTTCAGTAAAGAATGTACTGTTACTAGAAATCTAACTAAAATTTACAGGGTTCCCAGTGCTAGATGTAACTTTTTGACATAACCATAACATTTGAGTAAACATATTCTTGCTGAGAGAAGACAACCACAAAAAAAATCATTGAGCTTCTATGATACAAGAGAATTTGACAAACCTAAAAAGATGTCACAAATATATTCATAGTATCAATAAACATTCCAGTCTGAAACCCACTGAATTTAGGGTAGCACATTTCAGATATTGTTAGAAAATTGATTGCAAAAACAGCTTGATCATTTTATGCCATTTTGTTTCCCTATTTTTCAAATACATCATGCAGTTTTTCATACTTGAGACTGGTAAATGCATACACTTGAAATTACAGTTGCAGAGTGTTTGTTGGAAAGGTCAAAACCTAAGGTCATGTTCTGAGAGGAATTGGACAACCCAGGAGGCAACACTACACTAAAGCTTATATCAGCCACGCGAACATGATATCACTCTACAGTTGTTTTAACCTAGTAGCAGAGCCTAGAATATTTCAGGTTTATGTTTAACAAAAATGATGTAAATATATTCAGTAGATAGAGCTAGGAATTTGATTTATGAAGTTCCCATGTAATTATACTAGTCAGGGTATCTGGTTCATAAACCACACACAAAGGGCGATATATCTGATACCATGTATACACCATATGAAGTAGATTAGAGTAATCAACAAGCCACCTGGCTGGTTTCTGTTTTACAGACGACTGTGTGCCTTGTGTGACTCAAAGTGAGTCTTAACAGTATACTATTCTTTGAATATCTGTAGAGAAGCAGACATATGTCACAATGCTTATGTGAGTATTCAAGTCATCTGATATTAGTTTGTGAAAATTAATGGCAGATTTAACATTGTCCTGTTCAACAAATTCTGAAGGTTTCTGCATGTTGTATGATTAGGCTGTCTTATCAAGTGACATATACAGCAGCCCTCTGACACAAGGTAGCATTCAGTGATTAACTACAAAAAATTTAGAACTGTGCAAGTCTTAACAAATAAATGCTCGCCTTCTCAAACATTAGCATCTCAAAAACCCCTTTCAGCCAAATTCTGTTGAGTTTTAGCCATAAGATTAGAAGTAAATACAAGCACCTGAACATTTTCTAAATCCTGTTTATAACAAAGCCAGGCCACCAGCTGCTTAACCTATCAACACCACATCTTTGATCTTTCAACTCTCCTATCAAATGAGCTTTGAAAGCCAAGCTAATCATGCAATCCATTCTCTTCATGTCTGTATATTGCATGACAAGTTTTTGTGTACTTTACTGTGGGAACCAAGTATCCTCCCTGGTGTTAACGGCAGACATAATATTGCGCAGCTGAGTCCTTAAACTGGTTACAGTATTTTAAAATTTTGAGGGCTAAACTGTACACTGCACAGAATCACAATATTGGAATTATTCATTTGTTCGTTCATAACCCCAAAGAATACTGGATGCAACTAGCCATTCACTATTTCATATAGAACAAGATTCTGGAGTGGATGTGTGGATACACAGAGGGATAACACCCTTTTTTCCCTTGAATCTCAATTATAGTTGAAGTGGATGGGTGGTAATTGAGTGTCAGTAATAATTTCAGTCGTTGCCAAAAATTGCCAATATACAATAAATTTGATCCCTACATTGAGTTCGTTGGACTGGCTAAAATATCCATTCTATCAGAGGAAATGGAGATGGAAAACCAAATTGATTCTTAGAGGCCTCTTGACTGTTCAATCGAAAACACGCAAAAAGGAAACCTGGATACCTTCATTCCTGGGCGATCAAAGTGCTCTTTGTAAACCTCCACCCCGTCACGAAAAAAGCCGCAGAACTCATGTATATTCGAGAAGATCGACTTCCGGTCTGTGAAATCGAACTTTTGTCAGGACCTTTCAGTGTTTTCGTGGTTTTCAGAGAGTAAAGGGCAAATAATTCGTACGCTTAACTAAGAAATAAGAAATAAGAGGTAGAAGGAATCTAGTATAAAACGGTGAAAGCTTTAATTCTTTAATAATGCAGTGAGGTTATATCAAGTAGGTCATCTGCAGCGCTGCAGGCTATTGGCAAATCCCGGCTTGATTAGCCGCGCGAGATAAGCGTCAAATTTACTTGTCGGGCGCTGACAGGGTTGGCGAGCAGAATAGTACGTCTATGCATACAGAAAGTACGTAAACAAAGCTTTTATTATTACTTACTGATGCATTCGTTGGCACTATCCTCCGTAGCCCTAGCCCATGGGCGATTATTGTAAAGCGGTTCACATTTTTCACAGTCTACTCCCATCGTTCTGTGGTCACAAATGCACCTCAGCTCAAGTCGTCCAAAGGTATCTTGTTTCTCCATACACTCTGCGGCGTGCCCGTTGCATTTACAACGTCCTCCGATTGTCAAATCTATAATAGCGAAGTAATAACTCCGCAAAACGTTGGAATCACCAAACACTTCGTCTCCAAACGTATTCATCCGATCCAAATCTATTCGGATCGAGCTTGCCGTAACCCAGTCTTGCAATTCAGGACTGTTATCAAAATTGAGATTATCCGGTCGACCTTGCAATGTTGTAAACGCAACATTGCCTCCAGTTAGCGGCGAAATGCTGCTGAATTCGTTCGAGCACAATACTTGCTGATTTGTTATCGCAATGTCATTACTTTTCACCTTATAAGTTTTCTCACACGAGGCTGAGAAATATTGATATGGGATCCACGGCCCGTTCGGATCAGTGGTCGTTCGCTTGTATATTGCCATCGACTCAGGTCTTGGCGATCGAAAACGAATTCTTATGTAGGACACATCAAAGCTTTTCATAAGATCCATGGTAAGAGTTACGGGTTTATCCGGGTTGTCAAGCAGTGTCTCTGACTGCCACCAGGTTCTGTTTTGGTCATCTTTTATGTCCGTTATGTAAGATGCGGGATGACTGTACCTATCCTCTGTTGCATCACAAAGTTCGCATTCCTTCGTAGGTGAAGTGACGCCGGTTTGGACGCAGAACTCGCTCGGAGGCGTCCCACAAGTGTTGTTAGAAATAACTGTCTTTCCAAAAGCAGCGTTGCCAAACGAAGGCATGCATCTGAGAGGAGTTTTATTGATCTCGTTATAGCACGGAGATTGACTATCAATCTCTCTGACAAACAGGAACAGGGCTAGAAGTCTTAGCACAGACGAAAAACTCCTCCAATGCTTCTTCGCACGATAATGACAGCACACCTCCATGATCCCTCTCGTGTTATGCTCGTAATCTTCGGTAGGCGAACGGCGGATCATACACAGAGGGGAATTTCACGATATATGATATACGTGATATGCCAGACATCTACGGATACCTCTGTGAATTATAGACTTCAGTGTGCATTCTTCAGCGGGACGGAATTTCCGCGCCGTGATTGGCTGTTTTTGGAGATAGTATGACAACCACCAATCACAAGCGTCTTGACGAAATGTGAGGCTTTCCTCGGAGTTCAGAAAGTTCTGCACTGAAGTGTAAAATATGTCCCCGCCTTTCCGCTTAGAAAAGTTTGCCAAGACTTTAACTGCGAGTAAGTCATAAAGTAAACATTTGTTCTTCACAATTTTTCTTACTGAAATCTGTACCACTTGACCGAAAGATTAGGCGAGAAATGAGCACAACAAAAACAAAAATTGTCGGCTTATTTTTTTCGCTCCGAAGAAAATTCTTTGGTTTGACTTAATTTATATTTTAATGATTTTAAAAGCAGTGAGTGAAAAATTGCCAGTGACAAATTATCAAGTCAGGAAGTGTGCCTGCAAACCGTTTTAGGCTCACTAAGGGTTTTAAAAAAACGTCAACTATTACAAATATTTCATCACTTTATTGAAGTCTTTTGAATTTTACGATTCGTACGACATCTGAGCACATCCCGACTTTTTTCTCGAAACAAAGGTCTAGCCATGAAATAATTTTCCCTTTTTAAACATCAGAAATTTTTTGACTGCCACGCAGCTTTGTTCTGTTTATATCGTTAAATCTTATAGAATGTTATGAATCAATTAACTTCATTTATTCATAACATACAAACGGCACGAGTTATTTTTCCAAGAGGGTGCGGTAACGAATCCTGTTCTTATCGTTTCCCTATCATCGCGCGCGCGCGATGCGTGTCTGACAAAGCAGCTGCTAGTTACTACGTTTGAAAACAAATTTTAATTCGACAAAAGGAACTACGGTATAAAATTTTGTTCACTCTCAAGTTTGGCAAAGGGATAAATGAAATAGATCCTACAGAAATTTATCCAGATGTTTATAATTCCGGTACTAAGAAATATGTAATTATATAAAATTTGAATAATTGTGCAGGGTGAAGAGATGACAACTGAACCATCCGGCCTTCTCACAAGTTTGCCCAAGTCAAACGATCGCAACATGTCAATGCGATATATCACGCTATAACCACATTGATGACAGGGCCGTAGCCAGAAAAAATTTTTGACTGAGGCAATGTCTATGAATAACTTATGACTGAGGCAATCAGTCCATGGTTGAGTTCTCTTCCTAGGTATTAGGTACTATAAACAACAAAAGCCAAAGAAATGACCGAGGCAAGTGCCTCGGTTGGCCTGTTACTAGCTACGGCGCTGGATGAGCGTAGCATGTTGGGCGTTTTTGGCCACCCTGTTGCGCCATGTTGGGTGTTGTTGGCTAAGTTTGCAATGGTCAAATTTGAGCCAACACCACCCAACATGTCGCAGCAGGTCGCAACAGGGTGGCCAAACATGCGCAACATACTACGCCCAACAATGTGGACCGTGATATGCTGCGTTGACATACTGTGATCGTTTGGCCAGGGCTTTTCTCTCTGTACTCTCCAGAGGAATGAGGGCCAGCATTAAACATTCAATTCACTACTTGCACAATACCATAATGCACCTCTTAAACCCCCCAAAATTTTTGCATACTAATTGTTTGCAATTGTCCCAAGAGTAATCTAAAACAATGCCTATGCAAATTTTTCGGGGGTAAAAGAGGTGTATTATGGGATTTGTGCAAGTAGAGAATAGCCAAACCGTGGGTTGGTGTCCGAGTGTGTCACTTGCTTTTATTTTTGTATCCACCATCATGAAGCAGTATCATAAGACTATAATGCAGTGGCCATTACCAAGAGGTTGGAGTGCTCAACTGCTATCTGAATCCTATTCATTTGGGAACTTGGATTTTTCCTTTCTCCCATACTTGTGACTTGCCGAATATTGTCAGTGGTGACTCCAGGCCTTGAGCTAAAAAAAGGGGGGGAGGGGTTTGCTTGCCCTGCTGGCTTTTCTCTCTTATGTGATTTTGTTTTTGTTTGTTTTTATTTTTAACCCAAAATAAGGGGGGAGGAGGCCGGGGCCCCCAGGCCCCTCCCCTAGATCCACCACAGATTCTTACTCTGCATAACATCCTCTGACAAAAGCCTTTATTTAATGAAGCAAGGATACACTAGTTTTTGAAACACTGATAGATCTAAATTAAGATATTTTAGGTGATTCCGTTACATACAGACTGATCTTAAAATCACCTAAAAACTCAAATGATGATTTTACCCAATAAAAACACATGCACACAAGCAACACTAGTATTGCTGTATTAGTGGCATGAATTGTCGCAACTTTGTGTCAAGCCTTTGTCTCTAGGGCAGAATTCCACATAAAAGTGACAAGAGTAGACAGGGTGATTTTTGTACCTTTCATGAATTATAATTTGTGGCTTGATACCATGCATGGTGCTCAAATCTAACATCAGTAGAGTTATTCTAGTTCTTTAAAATAGGGAAACATTTTTTTTCTCAGAACTACCCATCTCACTTTATAATCAGAACTACTTGACCTCTTATTAAATGCTGAACTGCTGCAATCACTAAGCTTGTAGAAAAAAATTTCGGCCATCATTGTGATGATATGAATATAACTTGCTTAGCGATCCTGCATGAGGGAGCTAGTCTGATTGGACAGTTTTCTCTGGTACAAAAGCATTCCAACAGGAACAGCACTGCAAATTCGAGCAGCTTCCTCTAGTACAATTACTGTTAGTTCTTTCTCATAGTATTGAATGACAATGTCTTGTTATGTACTGGTCTATTGCAAGCCTTTTCCTCTTTTCTATTTTCCAAGAAATTGCTTTGTTAAATAAGTCTCCTGCTTTAACACTGAAGGTAAAGAGATTTCAACTAATTGAAATGAGTGAGTTGCCAAAAGTTCCCTTCATGTTACTGCCATCTTTCAGTGTGCGCATTATATTTCAGAGCTCTTTTGGCTGTAGTTCACACTGCACACAATCAACATGTTTTGTTGCAGTGGCAGAATGACTGTCAGTCTTCCTCTACTGTCCGTGGTGGAATAAAAGCACCCCCGACCAGCCTTGCTTCTTCAAGAAGGAAGTTGAATGTAGCAGTTGCATTTGCCTAGAAAACAAAAGCCTTTAGATAGAATTTTATATCATTTGAGAGAAGGTACAGACACATACACAGTACGGTTGAAAAGAAAGCCAGGAAAAAAACTCCAGGTCAGCCTGACTCAGGCTTTATGGGGATTTTTGATGATCAAGTGAGATATAGTGAAGAACCTCAAGTGTTATCTCAACTATAATAGCTGGTTACGAATTAGTATGACTCTAGAAAAAGTTCGGTGAAATATGTTTCTCTTTTGTTATTCTTAATAGGGTTGTCTGAAATATTTTGTTGAATATAAAACATGTCTTTTTTAGCAAAAATACCAGTGACATGTAAGATTGTTCAGTGGAACAATTTAAGAAATAGAAACATGTACAAACATGTACCATGTTTCTAATGAGTTATAGAAACACAAGTGGAAGTTTGGGAGAAATGAGAAATGCTGTGGGAACATGAGCTGAGAGGCAAGTGTTTTCTCAGCTTTTTTCAAATTCTCCCAAATTTCAATGAGTGGGTGGACTTGAACAACAAAACTTACTGTATCCTGAACTTCCAAGAGAATATTATGCTTCTTCAAATAGCTGTGAATCTCAGGGTCTAAACGTAATATCTTCTCTCCTGTCCCCACAACCACAATTTCTAAACAAATATACATGAAGAGTTAACACATAATGATGATTAATGGTTACAGCATTACAGGTGGCTAAGATTTTGCAAAAATACTCATGGAACACTGACAACACACTTGGAGCACACTTTCCAAGGATTTTGGCTTCACTAAGGACAATTTTAAATAATGCTGTTGCAAACTGAAGGAAATGAAATCACATGTCCCAAGGAGGGAGGGGGTGTTAAGCTTCTTGCTCCTTACAATCTCTTTCTTCCTTGAGTACCCCCACCACCCTGGATGGTACCATTAACTTAGGAAACTAACCCCTTGGAAGTAAGGAGATCAACAATGTTTGAGGAGCAACTCTTTTAATACGAGACATGAAAAAATTGTCCAATGCTGAAAATTAGTATTGGACTAACCTAATGACCAGTAATTATCACTGGTTGTTAGATTAACTCATTGAATACGTTGACCATCAAAGATGCGGTCTGCACTCTACCAGATCCTTGAATCTAACTAGTCCTGTTAGCATTGACATTTCCCTTAGACCACAATCGCAAGCACACTTAGTTGCCTTTTCTCTAAGAATGATATGCCAATTCATCTTTCTCACAGCCTTACTAACTATCAACTGATACAAAACTAACATTTACAGTAATACGTCATGGAAAAATGTGGTTCATTTGTAACATTTATCACAGTGGCATACCTATAGGAGGTTCCATTATTGTAAAAAGAGCCAGACTGTCTGAACTTATATCTTCAGGTTTCTTTACCTTTAAAATGTAACAAAAAAGTCCTTCACTTCAATTTTTACTATTAAGCATGTCACACTTTATTCCTGAAAGAGGAAAGCCTCACCACACCTTGGTTTTACGTCTATTAAAAGTTTTTATCAGTTTTGTGACGACTTTAAAATCCTGTCATGCACCTTCTACTTGGTAGAAGCTGACCAGAGATAAAAATCACTGTTTGCCAGTTTTAAACAGTATCAAAGAAGTATTAAAAAAATTAAGAGTTTCTATAATTTTGGAGCAACCCGAGAACCAACAACAAACCCAACCCCCATAATATGCCATATTATGGCACTGGGCTGGACTTAGAAACAGGCCACATTGGTGGGAGGCAAGTGCTCTCACCACTATGCCAAGCCCACTTCCCCCTAAAAAGCTTTAAAAATATATCACCAATGCATGTTTAGGTTACTTGACACTTCAGATGGCTATAAAGGGTAAAAATTTCATTTAAATGATTACCCTATGGAGCTTAAGAGTCTTAACCCAGGTATGTAGCCACCAGTAAGCTGACTCAATAACAAGCCCAGCTGGCCTTTCTAGCCTTTACGCCTCCAAAGATAGTCCAAGTCTTTATTTTTTAGTGAATCCTACACAAACTTAAGTTTTCCTTTAGCTGGTGAAATTAGCTGGCAGCCAGTGCTCATGATCAGTGCCTATTTCCCCAATTGCCTCCCCTGGGTTAGCCTGTGAGCAGAATCACCTTTGAATTACACACACAAGCAACAAAGGGCAAAGTGATCCCGCGGAAAGGAGTCTGGTGAAGAGGTGCCAAGAAAGTGAGCCTGCTTTGATGTCTGTTAATTTTTCATTTCTGCTTCACCTGAGTGCCTTAACATATCATTGGTCAAAAAGCAGGAAAGGCTAGAAAACTGTCAATCTATTATATTTGATGAGGATCCTTTGGATTCCAATGGAGTTGGTAATTAACCACACCTTCGCAAAATAAAAAATAAGTCCACAATTGGGGTCAGAGGGAGAGTTCAGTGCGCATATTACTGATGTTTTAACAAATAATATTTCAGCCTATATCTGGTTAAATGTCAAACTAGCTAAAGAGGGAGCAGGAAATACAAGTTGAAAGTATGTTAACTAATCAAGATGTACTTGTTAAATGTATGCAAGTGATTGCAAACACGCAATGAAACAACACAAAGCTGTTCGACCGTTATCCAGTAAAGACCAGATTGCCAAAGCAAGATCACGTGTGGGTCCTTGTTATACAATGTACACAAACTTTGACAGTTTTTCTTTGGCAAAACAATTAAAAATGTTGTTATGAAAATGATTTACAATTTTGCTGAGAAATCTGAGCTGCCAAAGTTCCTACTTCCAATGAAAATTGACTATTGGGTGGTTTCTGGGGTGGAATGAAAAATTTCAGAGTTTAGAGCAATCTCACTTTCTTGTCTTGCAGCTTTGCCGCTTGATTTTGCACTCACTGCTACATCCAATATTTGCCTGCTTGCAGGCCACCCCTGGGTTGGAAATTTGACACGTCTGTGCTGCCCCAGGGTTGGGAAGATTATCAACATTGGGTTGATGGGAATAGTGTAAGTACCACACATGGTGTGAAACCTATCTTTAAACCTGGCATTTTGGCATGTTTGTGCTCACAGGATCTTGAAAAGGTGGGTGATGAGTTTATATTTGCCATATTTCTGCCATTGACAGGTGCATAAAACACAATGCTACTCAACCCAGACCTCTTGATCTGGAATCCAGTTGACCATCCATCATGTTATGGTTCCTCCATGCAAATGTGAAGCACAAATCCTGCATAAACACTAGTAACTTACCCGCCAGTGGTAAAATGCTGAAGGGAGAACTGCTACAGAGCCGAACACTTTGATACCCTTGAGATGAAAACCGCGAGTGCTGTATGATGTAACAAACGGTGGAGTGTTCAAAATACCATGATTGTCTTTGACATCTGTTATAAAAGTCACTGTTGTCTTTATTGGTTCTTTTTCTATACTGTGCTGTTCATATCGTCTTGGGATTCTGTTGACAATAAAGTCCCATTTAAGTCATTTAAGATTTGAGTACAGCATATTCCAAGTACAAGTTGGTAGGCACTGGAGGTTTACAGTATACTATCAAGGCTGTATAAAAGGCGGAGTTAGCATCAGGAAAAGGCAAAGTTAATTAAAAAATATACGTATTATTTTGCATGCCTGCTTATGAAGATAACTCACAGTAGCATAAATACTTACAAGTAGACTGGTCTTCTTAAAAGATGCCTTGAACAACGAAAATGCCCAAAACGTTCGCCATTTTGGAAATTGACAGTAAAATGGCAAGCGGATTCTTCTTACTTCATATAAAACTACCTGAATACGTCCCTTGCCAAAAATGGCGGAAAATTCAACTGTTGAGGCCATCGCTCTGGAGTCATGTAAAGAGGTGAATTTCCAATCATTTCTTGACGAAGTGGTCTTTTTCATGCGAAACCAGTCGGCCAAAGTGGAAATTTCATTGCGATTTGTTTGCTGTGCGTGGTCAGTTACAACTGGCTGGATTCCAAGTACCTGCAAAACACTGCATAATGTTGACCACAGCGTCAAGCCGACACACACATCAATGAAGGTAAAATGATTACACATGACAAAACGCCTTCTAGTAACTATTAATATGAATGACGCTGGCTGCATTTCTAGTTACTCTGAGATGCAACTTTATTAACTTTTACACTTTTCAGGGTAACCATTTTAGCTTGACTTGCACTTGCTGCTATGTAATTTCCTCCTAATTTTTAGATCTTGTAGATTTGGACCGCAAATGTCTCGAAACATATGGTGTCATGTTTAATTAATTACGTGCCTGAATTATAAATTGTATGATCAAATTAACATATTCACATTTGGATAATTCCCTTATCCAATACCAGATTATTGCTTACCATACCACTAATTCGTGGCTGCACTATTTCAATAGCACTAGAATCAGTAGTCTTTCCCCATATGTGTACTTTAAACTCCTTGCTGGATATGACAATCAAACTAGATTCTTGAGCAAGATGTCTTTTAAGTTGAAACTTTACAGGCTAGTGGAACTACTGTTTATTCAGCTTCTCTTGTATGTGCTCAATGTGTCAATAGATGCTGCTGATTGTAGCTTCAATGGGTGCTATGATTCTCAGAGACGGCCTCGTCCTTGCATTTCAAGCCCAGTCAACATGGCATATAAGAGGAATATTTCAGTTACAAATACCTGTGGGAGACCTGCCAGTGGGTTCTGTGAACTTGGCCCTGGGCAACAATGCTTTGAGTGTGATGCAAACAGCACTGCCAAAAGACACCCACCAGAGTATATGGTCGACAACAAGGAATTTAATAATCCATATTCCGTTCAAACAGTAACTTGGTGGCAGTCTCAGACATGGTGGGAAACAAACAACCTAGGCCTTACAAGTCGCTTTAATCCTTTAAAGGTAAACATCACATTGTCTTTTGGCAGAACCTTCCACATAAGTGGTGGTATCACTGTGAGATTTCACAATGAAAGACCACGGGCCTTATTCCTGGAGAAGTCTAAAGACTTTGGAAAAACATGGATTATTTTGCAGTATTTTGCTTTCAAGTGCCCAGATTATTTCAACATGCCTGGAGTTGCTGCTGTCCTCACAAACTATCCATTTAATGTGACCTGCACTGAGGATTATAGTGGGCAATACCCTCCAAGGTATGGCAAGGTGGAGTACAGATTTGATGCACGGTATGAACCAGGTTGTGGTTACTTTGATCAAGACATGCAGAACTTCATGCTTGCAACAAATGTACGAATCAGGCTTGTGTACCCACCCACAGATGGGCTTGAAAATATGTTTCAAGACGAGCACATTCTCAACAAATACTATTATGCAATCTCAGATATTGTGATAACAGGACGGTGCAACTGTAATGGCCATGCTAAATATTGCACTGGACCAGTAATGGAGGAAACATGCGAGTGTGAGCATGATACTATGGGAGATGACTGTGAAATGTGCAAGCCACTGTTCAATAATCGTCCATGGATGCCAGCTAATGCCAGTCATGCAAATGAATGTCAAGGTAGTATCTCAATCATTAAATTCTTCCCTTGTTTCTCAGAATTATTGTTAAGATATATAAATCTTGCGAACAGTATTCGTAAAATTATTGAAAATATCTAAATTCATAATGTAGCTGTAAGGTTTTTTTCATTGTAGTTGCGAATGTTTATTTTCTGACTTAGAATTGTTTGACTGTGTTTGTTTTGATGTTGTATAGAATGCCAGTGCAATAACCATGGATTATCCTGTATGTATAAACATACTCTGGGTCACGGCATTTGTACTAGTTGTCAACACAATACTGAAGGGCAACACTGCGAGAAGTGCTTAGCAAAGTACTACAGGAATATGGACGTGTCAATGGAGGATCTCAATGCTTGCATTGGTAAGAGTGCTGATCTATAAATTGGTGGACAAAACGTTTTGAAATCTCAAAAATTATGAAATCCAATGTATACTTTATTCTTTTTGTTATTTAATCAAGTACAGGTGTAAAATTTGTGGGTAAGCTTATTAGGAGCACTTTACTTGAGGTGCTCATCATTGGAAGGGATTTTGTACTTGCTTTAAGAAAGTTTTACGATGCAAGCAGTAAAACGCAATTTATGGAGCGTGATGTGTAAACCTCAGAAACAGTTAGTTATTGTAGTTAACTATGTTAGAACGTGGTCATATTATGTTTGGCACCCGCAGAGATCGAGGGAGATCCTTGATTGCTTTATTGTGTCAAGTGTTGCAAAAGATTGTCTAGTCTTATCACAATATGATCTGCATCATGGCAGCTTTCTATTGGTTACACCCATAGTTATGTCTAGCATTGTGAAAGCACTTTCCTGCAGTGGCATGCTTTACTCAGTAAGCTTGGTTCAACGTTTTGCCCCTTTCATTTGTGCACCTGCCAATAGTCTTATCCGATCTGGTGCTGGCTCACTTGGCGCCGGGGAGATAAGTGAAGCTTTCAAGGTCACATGCTTACATTTGACCTGCCAATACTCCTGTCCATTTCCAGTGCGGGGTAGTATTGCTATTGTTATTGTGATCAAGTTGACCTGCTGATACTCTTGTCCATTTCCAGTGGGGCAGTATTGGTGATAAGTGAGGTTTTAAAAGGACATGCAAATCAAAGTCGCTTCCTATGCTACCTGCAAGGTTGTGTCCCCCCACATTACGCCAAATAATGTGTGGCTTTCTTTGTAAACTCATTCATATGGGTGCAGCAATTAGCTAAGGTATCCATCAATACCCTTTGTGTCAGGGCTGCAACTATCACTCCTGTGTCAACTGCAGGGAATTTGGGCTTATGGTTCGATTCTAAGCTGACGATGGCAATCCATATTTTAAAAACATGTAACTCTGCCTTTTATTATTTGTATAATCTGAGATGTGTTAGAAAGTGTCTATCTAAAGACAACATCAAGACTTTGGTTCATGCTTTTATTTCAAGTAGATTCGATTACTGCAGCAGTCTTTTATATGGTCTGCCAGAGTGTAAACTCAACAAACTACACCGTGTGCAGAACATGTGTGCTAGATTGACATGTAATGAAAGTAAATATTGTCACATTACTCCTTTATTAATGGACTTACATTGGCTGCCTGTAAAGTTTAGAATTGAATTTAAAATTCTGTTGATTGTTTTTAAGATTTTTAGGGGCCTAGCACCTTCATATTTAAGCTTTTTAATTATTTCTTAGCCTGTTTCTAAATATAACTTATAAGAAGTTCTAGCGATGGTACCTTACTTAGTTTTCCGAGTATTAAGCCCAAGGCTACTCTCGGTGAACACGCCTTTGTGTTTGCCACACCTAAGTTATGGAATGCTCTGCCGAGATTTATTAGGGAAACCAATTCTATTGACAGTTTTAAGAGAAAGTGGAAGACTTACCTTTTTGAAAAGGCATTTCTTACTACTTAGATTATAAGATCATATTTTTAGCTTAGACTATTTCTTAATTTTAGCCATAAGGTTTTTTATTCTATATATCATTGTCATTTATTATAATTGTTGTTATAATTGTTATTAGTTGTTTTGTTATTGTTGCCGTTGTTACTATTGTTCTTATTGTTAGTAGTATTAGTATGGCACCTTTGAATATATTTATATAGATATTTGTGCCTTATAAGCTTTTAAATCAATTATTAAATATAATATGAATGGGCTATACTTTGTAACACAAAAGCGAACTCCCACGGAACAGGGACATTACAAAAATTTGTATATTATTTTGGGAGGGATGTCGTGTGTTCATAATGTAGGTTCATAGAAGCATCACCCAAAACATAATATGACATGAAGTACAAAAAAGTTCTATAAGTGACGAGTGGTGAATCCAAACCTTGAGCTAAGGGTTGTTAAATGCTTGCCCTGCCACCTTTTCTTGATCCTTTTCTTATATATTAGGGTTGGGAGGCTTATTATCAGAAGCATTTTTGCATCTGAGATCAAGTGCTAACTTTCCGTTGGGCTCATTACTATGGTTGTTTTTGATGGGGAGTGCTAGTTCTTGGAATTTTATGTTATCCTTTTTTTGTTACTTTTTGTTAAATTAATATTTTTTAATAAGTTCATGTTAAGGCTTCTTAAATTTATACATGAACATTTTTTTTTGCAGCTTGTGACTGTTTCCCAGAGGGTATTACAAATGACGGTACATGTCTGCAGGAAGCTACACTCACAAAGCAGCTTGGGCAGTGCGAGTGTAAGAACAACGTATTTGGACGGCAATGTGATCAGTGTATTCCAGGTTACTGGGGATTCAGAGGGAATCCACCTGGAGAATGCAGAGGTTAGCTTCCTTTTTTAACTGTAGTCTACGTTTCATAAACCAGGTTTTTTATGCCCCCATTTTGGATGGTAATTGTGTGCTACTCTCTCAGCAGCAAATTTTGTTTTGCTCCAACACTTCACAGCTTCCAAATCCAAGATGGTGGCCTAATACAAAAATGTGCACTTGCGCATCCTTAATATGCCTGTAGTGCATGCTAGTTTGACTGTTTTCCTCAGGAAGTTTTTCATTCATTCATTCATTTCAATTTAGGTTTGTTTCAAAAATTCAGCCACAGAATTTTGGAGTAATGAAATATGCTGCTGGGGTTCTGATAACATTTGATTCAATTTGACCCTTAATAGTTCTACTTACAGTTCAAGAAATTGCAGTGTCACAATTTGTCTTCTTGTAAATGATATTTATTGATAATCACATACAATTGCTGTTCCATCCAAAAATAAACATTTCTGTGATGAATGAGCTCACTTAGTGGCAGCTATTCTTTGAAAAAACTACTTAATATCCTGCATACTGAAAGATCTTTTCCAGCAGGGAGCTGTTGTGTTTCTTGATCAGGTTAGATACAAGATGATAATAAATAACCAACAAGACACAAAGTGCCAGGTTGGCTATAATCATCTCACATCAAACAAGTGCAAGTGGAATATTGTTTTATTTAAATGCCCCCAAAATAAAGAACACTAATTAAAATATAATTTAAATATTTAAGAAATGCCCCAAAATTCTGCAGACACTTACTATATTTGTAGAGCACATTGGCATAAATGTAAATATTATTGCTCATATACTGTGATGGCTAAGCCAATGAAAACTATTCAATGGTCCAGTTTTTAATGATAGTGGATATCTTTATTTGCTAATGTTGTGGTTTGTTTGTTTTTGTTTTTTTGGTTTAATTTTTTTTAAACCAATTTAAATTTTTCAAACTGGGTCGAATTTTTCAAACCAGATAGAAAAATTTTCAAACCAGTATATACTTTTTTGTCAACTACAGCTGTATCTATAAAAAAGGAAAATATCTCTTTACATTCCTCTATCCTATTCTCTCCTATTCTTTCTGAGTTCCCCCAGCTACTCTACCCCTTCCCCCAAATCCCCATTAAGCATGAATACTAATTAACAGCAGGTTTCACTTTTTTCTTTTTATCTCGCACTCACCGGGATTTGAACCGCTAACCTCTGTCATTACCACTTGGCCATGAAAGCACTGGATGCAAGAGCTCTCATACTTGTTTTAATTGTCAGTTCATCACCCCAAGCCCCTCTCATATAAATTTTAATTTATTCATACATGAACTTTGTCTTAATTACTAAGAAGTTAACCAATTCCAAATACATGGTTAGGCCTAATTACTAACCGGAGAGCTCAACCCAAACTACTAAGTCATGTGCAAAGTTCCCAGCCTAACATCAAAGCTAACCATTCTGAATAAGTGCTTAGGTCTAATCACTAACTTGAGTGCTTAACCCAAATGACTAAGACACATGCTCACATTCTGCTCAAAAATTGAAAATTAAACTGGTTTAAAAATTTCAACCTTGTTTGAAAAATGTAAACTGGTTTAGCAAAAATTAAACCAAAAATAAATTCAAACCATTATAACACTAATATTGTTGGTACTAGAGTGAGAATACTGTCAACCTTTTCATTCAGCCTGTGGGTGCAATACCCTTGGTACAGTTAACAACACCGTACAGTGTAACCAGTACACAGGAGACTGTCCATGCAAGGCAACTGTCCAAGGCAGATACTGTGTGGAGTGCAAAGATGGTTTTTACTTTTTTCCAATTACCGAGAATACAGATTGTTTGCGGTGTCCCTGTGATTTAGGTGGGGCTTTCCCTCAGTGTGATAAAGTGTCAGGTGAGCACATTAATTATTGTATATTACCAGTGGGGTATCATGTACATGTAATAGTATGGGAGGTGTAGGTTTGAGTCCTGGCTGGGAACATTGTGTTGTGTTCTTGGGCAAGATACTTTACTCTTACAATACCTCTCTCTACCTAGGTGTATAAATGGGTAGTGAAGAATTTAGTGTTTCTTTCTTTTTTTTGTGTGTGTGTGGGGGTGGGGGGGGGGGGGGGGGGGCAGGCTACAGGGGGATAACCCTGTGATGGACTAGCATCTCATCTAAAAGGGAAAGAATTACTCTGTTGCTTCATGCTACAGAAACTGGAGATTAGCGCAAGCTTGATGGGCCACTTGACTTGTCTTATTATGCAACAGCATTATTTATTACATTTTGTATTATTATTAGGTTAGAAAACAGTCGTAAGAAAATAAGCATGCTGATTGGTTATAAACTGTGTTTGTATAACTCGATAGAAACAAAGAACTAGCTTGAGCTGTTGTGGTAATATGGCACAAGCAAAGAGAATTTACATTTTGATAATAATCAGTTTGTGTAAACTGTTGCCAAAAAAGCACTGAATAAGTGATGTGATTCTTCAAATCCTCAGTGATCTTTGAATGATTGGTGGTCATTAGAAGCAGTTAGAAATTAATTGCAAAGATTGGGTCAGTTTATAAAGACAAATTAATTATTGTTTGGAATTTTGGTGAAAAATGTCTGTATTTTATTGTTCTGTTTTAGGATCTTGTTTCTGTCGTCCTGGACTTGAAGGGAGTCAGTGCAAAAGATCTCAGCAAGAGCAGTTTTATCCAATGCTGGACTTTGTCAAGTTTGAAGTGGAAGACATGGATGGCACTTTCACAACAATGACTCCTTCTGAGGGTCAAAGAATAGACTTCACTGGTCATGGCTATGCCACCCTCCATCCAGAGCAGTACGCTCACATCAGTGATGCTGAAGTCTTGGCCAGCCATCTGTTCCATGTTGTGCTACGTTATAGCATTGCAAGGAGTTGCACATTTGGTTTTGGTGCAAAGCTTGTTTTGAGTCTGAGAAGCACCAGTTTAAATGACAGTGTGGAATTTGAAGTCTTAGCAGATGAGCTACAACAAGGTTCAAGACAGGCATGGAGGTCACCTCAAACTGTAGCACTGCTTTCAGGTGAAATGTACAACATCTCACTGATCTACAACAGTACTGACGGTGGTGATAACTGTCCCATTCTTGTTGATGCAGTGGTCTTGATTCCTGATGTCAGTGTAACTAGGGTGTACACTGAGTCAGGAAGAGACATTCGAGATCAGTTGCAGAGCTGTGAACAGGCAGCTCTGTCTCTTGCAGAACGGGAGCCAGATTATTGTGATCAACTGGTGTTTTCTGCTAGTACAGAGATATACAATGGTACTTTGGGTAAGTACCCCGTGTTACTATCCCCCATTTGCTCCCTAAAAAGAATGTCTGATCAGGTTATCCAATTACACACTTGTAAACACCTAGTGGTGTATATGGAGTTTGCATTGCAGTAACCACTGCACCAGTATGTCTTATGAGAACCTCTTCTCATTTCTTTATTGATGTATTTAAGGTATGTCTTGTGAGAGAAGCTCTAGTGACCCACCCTCTCTAAAAGTTTGATGAATTTTGCATTTCAGCAATGTTGACTCAGTAGAATTTCTGAAAAAAAAAAATTACAGTGGAACCCCGCTCCACGGACATCCCCCTCCCCTTATAACAGACAGTTTTGTTTGTCCTGACAAAAAGCTTATATGTTTCTCCTAAAATTAACACGCTTTATGCAGACACCGGTTATTACGGACAACGGACACTTTTCTGTGGCCCAAGTCACAAACTCTCATAGGTTGTCAACCCCGCTTTACGGACACTAGTTATCTGCACACTGTCTATTTAGTATTTCAAGTAAATCCACGTGTTTGCGAGGACCATTTAAAATGTAAACACATGGTTTCTCCATACCAAGACCTCCACCCCAATTGACTGCCTTCCCACGTATTTCTACCGATCCTTGGTTGGTAGGCTTCGAAATAAAATGAGTGACTATACCAGTCAGGGGCTTAGCCAGGGAGTTTTCCAGAGGTTCCGAACTCCCTCCCTCTCTCTCCTATTTTTAACAGTGAATTTTATTCCAGCAAGAGGGTTATGGACTCTCGATTCCTGAAATTCTTCATTTCGTTCTATGCGTACAATAAGTACAGTGAACGTCATTGTGGTATCTATTAGCGCTTGTCCGAGCCTCTTTAATCTTGTTCCTGAGCTGGTAGCCGTCGTTATTTTCTTCAAGACAATGTATAATAAAACAGACAAATCCTGACAATGAAGCAGCGCTGGAGTTTTACGTGAACGACCTCTCCACTCCTCATATGGTTAATTTTGAGCTCCTGCAGCGAGCCTGCGAGCTGGTAGCCGTCGGAGACAGAAATCCTGACAATGAAGCAGCGCTGGAGTTTTACGTGAACGACCTCTCCACTCCCATGTGGTTAATGTTGAGCTCCTACAATGAAAGAGCACTGAGGATGCCGACATTCCCACCAATGCAGTTCAGACACGCGGCATGCGATCGAGAGTTCTTTCCTAACATCCACACCTTGATCCCCATTTTATGCACGTTGCCGATAACGTCAGCTGAACGGCAGTGCTCATTCACCACACTAAAAAGGTTAAAAACATACCTGAGTTCGACCATGTCAAGCGAGCGAGAGTCTGGGCTGGCGTTGATGAACATCAATTACCACCGAGACATAAATATCAGGGAAGTGATAAACACGTTCGCTCAACGGCAACCGTGGTATCTTCTGTTTGCGTAGCGTAAACGCCAAAGTAATGTAAGGATTTTACACCAACCGTTTTCGCTGGAACCAATTTGGAACCCCCTCCTAGAAATCCTGGCTACGCCCTTGCCAGTGCGGTCTTTGGTGTTCGCAAGGTGAAATGGAATGTGGCCTAAGCCTCTTTCTTTAGCACGGCAAAATTAAAAAATTAACGTTTTGTAAAACTGTCTGCCTTGGTCTTAATATCGATAAAACGTGTGTCCCTGACATTTATTTCCCCTTAATA
>JAHPZR010052690.1:0-10000 GCA_019787425.1 Platygyra sinensis
AATTTCAGTTGCTTTCAATCAAAGCTCTCTGAAATCACTTTATTTTCGATTCCCGTATGCTAAATATCCGTCCAATTTTTCCTCTTTGATCAGCTCATTCGGTCAAATCTAGTCCGCCATGTTTACTTGCTCTCTCAGATGTTGCATTGCTTTATGGGACACTAATTTCGTGAAAGATTCGTGGAAAAATGACGAATTTTAAGCGTGTTTTGTGTTGCTGAGTCAAACAATGGAAAGCTCCCTAGCAACGACAATAACAATGACACTGCGAAGCATAATGTCAGCGGCCACAATGCGCACCTCTTAGTGTGCATTATACTCGCGTGTCTCGTGTACTCCACGCCGAGAATACCCAAAAGCGCATGCGAACAGACTCCACTGTGCAATTGTATGCGGCTGCAAATCCAATATGGTGGTCGGATATGCCACCCTTGACAACGGCATTCAACCAGTTATTACTCCAAAACCAGAGCACAGATAAGCTCCAAAATTTGGGATTGTTCATAGATATGTCTGAAGATTAATTGAATTGAAAATGAAGGTAAGTTGTTTTTTAACCCCTGACCCGTTCGTACTACCGTAATATGGTCAAAATTTCTTGGTCCATTGGTAACCTTGTTAATGGGGTTCCACATACCCTGAGCTTAATCCTTACATGTTGAACTAACAGTTGATGGATTGAGCAAAACCATGAGTTATGGATGACTCTTTTAATCCACACTAAGAAATTCTCAGAAATCATGAAAAGAATTGTTATGACATTAATGTTGTGAGCTAATTAAATTAGAAGGGTAGCAGTCGCTCATCTGAGGTAACAGGCCGGGATCCCTGAAGATTCCCTCTCTCTGACATTCCTGCACTGAAAATGTCAGATAGTCATGTCACAGCACTTCTAATCTCATTTTTAATCCACTTTCTAGGCCAGCTGGACTGCAAGGACTGTCCACCAGGTTATTACTGTGAAGCTGGAGCTCGTGAACCTGTTGCCTGTCCAAAGGGTACATACAACCCCATATCTGGTAGAGGATCATCAGGAGAGTGTCGATCATGTATCTCAGGCATGGCTTGCCCTCGTCCTGGTCTTACTTGGCCACCGGTGAAGTGTGACGCAGGTTATTACTGTCCTGCTGGGTCATCACTGCCAAATGAGACCATCCATGCCTGTCCAGCAGGGACATACACTGACTACCATAACCTTACTCATGCTAGAGAATGCACCGACTGTCCAGGAAGACAGTCATGTGAGGCAGGGACTGGAGGGATACAAAAGCCACCTCAGGAATGTGCTAAAGGTAATGTGTTATAAATTCCTGATCTCCTTCCTTTCAAATTAATTCGCTTTTGACTAACAAATGCAATTTCGTTCTTGTATACATTATTTGGCAAGATCCCAGGTGGAGAGTGTACTCTACGAAGTTTCTTACGGGGAGGCTCTGCCCTGAGGTCCAACTTCTTACCCTTTCTTCTACCATTTTGACAGAAAAGGAACTCCTTTCGTTTACCTGTAATTACATTCTTTCATAACCGGCTCATAATATTGCTCATAATAAATTGCCCAAAGCAAGTCTTCTTGTCTGCAGTGTGTAATAATTGAAATGATTCAGGCATAAGGTGTGTTTGTTCAAAATAAATTGTATATATTAAAGGCCCTTTAAAATAAATAAATGACAGATTTCCCTACCCTTTCATACACCTGAGCCTAAAAAAAAGGTACCCCTTTTGGGCAGAGCTTTCCTGTATTGGCCATTAAAGGGGGCATGCCCTCTCCCTACCCCTTGAAAAGTCATGAGTCTCTTTGCTACATACACAGTACAAGGACACTCAGTAGACTTAAACCACAACCTCCTGATCTGTGCTGCAGTGTCTATTTATAGAGTACATCATGCTTCCACAAGCTCAAGTTGAAACCAGGGTTACTGTTTCAGATGTAATTTAGTAATCTGTAAGAAGTAGTACCAATTTACTCAATGCAGGTGATACAAGCAGGGTCTTAAACGGGATGTTTATATATCTAGCTATATTACATAAGAATGTAATTACAGGTAAACGAAAGGAGTTCCTTTTCTGTCAAATGGTAGAAGAAAGGGTAAGAAGTTGGACCTCAGGGCAGAGCCTCCCCGTAAGAAACTTCGTAGAGTACACTCTCCACCTGGGATCTTGCCAAATAATGTATACAAGAACGAAATTGCATTTGTTAGTCAAAAGCGAATTAATTTGAAAGGAAGGAGATCAGGAATTTATAACACATTACCTTTAGCACATTCCTGAGGTGGCTTTTGTATCCCTCCAGTCCCTGCCTCACATGACTGTCTTCCTGGACAGTCGGTGCATTCTCTAGCATGAGTAAGGTTATGGTAGTCAGTGTATGTCCCTGCTGGACAGGCATGGATGTCTCATTTGGCAGTGATGACCCAGCAGGACAGTAATAACCTGCGTCACACTTCACCGGTGGCCAAGTAAGACCAGGACGAGGGCAAGCCATGCCTGAGATACATGATCGACACTCTCCTGATGATCCTCTACCAGATATGGGGTTGTATGTACCCTTTGGACAGGCAACAGGTTTCACGAGCTCCAGCTTCACAGTAATAACCTGGTGGACAGTCCTTGCAGTCCAGCTGGCCTAGAAAGTGGATTAAAAATGAGATTAGAAGTGCTGTGACATGACTATCTGACATTTTCAGTGCAGGAATGTCAGAGAGAGGGAATCTTCAGGGATCCCGGCCTGTTACCTCAGATGAGCGACTGCTACCCTTCTAATTTAATTAGCTCACAACATTAATGTCATAACAATTCTTTTCATGATTTCTGAGAATTTCTTAGTGTGGATTAAAAGAGTCATCCATAACTCATGGTTTTGCTCAATCCATCAACTGTTAGTTCAACATGTAAGGATTAAGCTCAGGGTATGTGGAACCCCATTAACAAGGTTACCAATGGACCAAGAAATTTTGACCATATTACGGTAGTACGAACGGGTCAGGGGTTAAAAAACAACTTACCTTCATTTTCAATTCAATTAATCTTCAGACATATCTATGAACAATCCCAAATTTTGGAGCTTATCTGTGCTCTGGTTTTGGAGTAATAACTGGTTGAATGCCGTTGTCAAGGGTGGCATATCCGACCACCATATTGGATTTGCAGCCGCATACAATTGCACAGTGGAGTCTGTTCGCATGCGCTTTTGGGTATTCTCGGCGTGGAGTACACGAGACACGCGAGTATAATGCACACTAAGAGGTGCGCATTGTGGCCGCTGACATTATGCTTCGCAGTGTCATTGTTATTGTCGTTGCTAGGGAGCTTTCCATTGTTTTGACTCAGCAACACAAAACACGCTTAAAATTCGTCATTTTTCCACGAATCTTTCACGAAATTAGTGTCCCATAAAGCAATGCAACATCTGAGAGAGCAAGTAAACATGGCGGACTAGATTTGACCGAATGAGCTGATCAAAAGAGGAAAAATTGGACGGATATTTAGCATACGGGAATCGAAAATAAAGTGATTTCAGAGAGCTTTGATTGAAAGCAACTGAAATTTGGCAGAGTTAACAAACATAAATGGGGCTATGTTCCCTGACTTAGCCGCTATGAATTGTTGCTTCCGATCGATATTACAGTATGTTACCTGACAGGTCTAGAGGGGTTTACTTATCCCTCGTATGATTGAGATTTGGGCGGCGGCTAAGTCGGACAAGAATCTTTTATTTGTAATTTTTAAATATTGTGAAGCAGAAAGGTTTTAAAAGAAAAACTAGGGAGATACTTATAAATTACTGATTTTGAGTGACATTTTTAGGTGTTAATTTTCACACCTTTTTGGCAGGAAATGGATTTTTTGGACTTCAAATTCGTATTCTGCGGTAAAAATAACCCTAAAGAAGTGTCATCGGGTAATTCACAAAAAGTTGATTAAACCTTAAAATACGGGCTGATTTTGGACCCATCTGACCCGTTCGTACTACCTTAATGGGTAGGGTCAAATTTCATGACTAGTCTAAAACAGATATATTACAACTGCACTTCTAAACAAATGTTCTTTAGTGGCCATGCATCCAGAATGCCATATAATTTTTGAAAAATGAACCTTCAAGCGGTAAATACAATTTTGTCAACAATGGAAAGATGAACATCACTGGTTTGGGTGGCCATATAAGTGGGGTAAAGTCATGAAGGATTAATACAGGTTGGGATTTCAGAATGTGGCCATTAGCCATATTAATCTGGTTTTCTTAACAAAACATACATGTAGCTGTAATAACCAGGTGACCATAATTATTAAGTACTATTCCCTACCTTGTGCTCCTTGTTCTTCAGTGTAAGTCCCAGCAGAACAGGGGTTAGCATCAGGGACTCCTGTGTTAGATGGACAATAATGACCACCTAGACACAGAGTATCTCCATATTGATCACCAGCTTCACAATAGTAGCCAGGTAAGCAATCACGGCACTGGTCTTGTCGTTCAAGTCCTATCTCCTTGTTAAATGTGCCAGCAAGGCAAGGGTGTTCAAATTGTGTTCTTGTGCCTTCCTCACAATAATGACCAGGTGGACACTTCAACCTGCACACACAAAGTATATGTTATAATGATGATATGCTCAATGGTTGCAAAATCCATTGGCATTTGATTCCAATATTCATATCTTGGTTCTTTGAAGTTAAAAACTAACCAGATTATAAATTGGATTAAATTCTCAAACCACAGGATATTGTGCAGTCCCACAACAATAAATCAAGCAATTCTTTACAAATACCTGTGGGCAGGATAACCTCTGGTCCCTGCTGGGCAGTAGTAACCAGCAGGACACAGTGGACATCCCGCAGCTTCACTTGGGGCACCAGTGACATTACCATATGTACCAGCTGGACAGGCTACCTCTTGCAAGCCATCAGGACAATAGAAACCCAATGAACATAACCCTGATGGTGGTGTTGGAGATGTATCTGATCCTTTACAGGCATAGCCTGCTTGACAGTCATTGCAGACAGTGGCTGATAAGTTGCTGTAGGTACCACGATCACAAGGCAATGGCACTGCATTTTTCCTGCTGACATCACAGTAATGTCCAGCTGGGCATGCTATGCAACTGGTTGCAAAACCCAGGCTGTAAGACCCATCTGCGCATTCAATGGGTGAGCTTGTAATGTTTGGGCAGAAGGAACCAGCTGGGCATGGTGTACAAGCCTGACAAGACAAGAGGCTTGTAAGTTGCAACAGACCTTTTCATAGTCATGCTGCTCTAATTTTTTAAATTTAAACAAAAAATAAACTTTGCCACTCGATTTATGGTGCCAAACTTAGTAACTGTGCAATGATTCATTAGAATATGTTGCAAACTCTTTATGGGACCCCAAACTTGCCAATTTCTAAAACAAAATGTATGCCGGAGAGGTAACACTTTTCCCATGGCATCCTTTCCTTAGTTTGTAAGTTTGCGGTTCTTTATATCTTTGATTTTGAAAAACCGATTCTTATGAAACTTTATAGATCCCTTGGATACAGTTTGTCACATAGGGCATGTAAAAATTGAATGATTTAATCCTGAGTTTTTAAACTGCACGATCTCCAGATATTTTAGATTAATACTCCCTCTGACTGGGGCAACATGGTCAGGAATCAATTAATTTTCACACACAAATTTCACTGACAGGGTCACTTTTTTTCATTTAAATAACTATTCCACTTCTCCTGTTTGGTACATGTATGAGATGGTTATAGCCAACTTGACACTACACACTTCCTGAGTTATCTACCATCACATATCCAACAAGTGCTTGAGGTATAATTGTTTTAAATTGAATTTATAAGTGCTGGTATTTATCACTTAGTTACAGTGACTGTGTGACTGGAACAAAGTTCACAGCCTTTTTTGTAAAACTTAATCTTACAACATCCAGCTTTATTTGTGCATAAGTTTTAGTTTGTAATTGAAATAAACTTCAACAGCGTCCTCTCTGTTATGAGAAGTGTGATTGTGTGTTTTTGTTTTAGGTTTCATAGGAACCTGCCACAAAGTATTGTTTTTAGTGTGTGACCCCTACATCATTAATTGGTATAATACATGTAAAAGCAATCACTTAGAGTTCTGTATATACACTGTAAGCTTCAGATGACTGTCACTTGCACTAAAATTACAATTTAAAGATATTTTATTGATAGATCTGTTTCAAAACAATGTTTTGATAAAAGACGTTTGCCGTTATTCATAGTTATTTTATTACCTGTTATGTATTAGTTATTTAATGTTATTGAATGTTTTTACTTTTATGGCTGTTTATACTCACACCAGATTTAGGAGGAGGAAATGAGCTACCGTTTAATCTCCTGCCTCCCTGCTAGCAAAACATAAAGTTCAATTTAAAAAGCATTAGTTTAACTTGAAGCTGTTTAATAAAATACAATTAGATTATTATGTTGTTTGTTTCTCATCATTTAATGCATAAGTACAAATTACATTTTACTTGAATGTATAATAAGCTGTAAAAGAGCAACAAAACCATAAAATAAATAGAGGGTTACATTACAATATTCATCAATTTATTATTGTAAGTAATAGAAAGCAAGCTCAGTATATTAAAAGCAGTCCATGCTTAATTACAGTGTTGTACAAAATCAGCGAAATAGGTGGGTACCAAAACTTGCTGTGGTTGAATACTAAACTTGGTTGAGTTTACAGATGTGTTAACTTAACATGCACTGGTTGATACTAAAATTATTAATTAGCCTTCAAGCAAATTGAGGTTATTTGCAAAACCATGTCTCCAATACAGCTTACTCCTGGAGGACAGAATTTAATGGCAATGTTTATTGAATGATAAACATGCACACCTAAACTTTAAAAATTGGAGTTATAGAAACACGATTTGATATCTACTTAGCCCTGGTATAGGAACTCACATTCACACATAATTGCTAAACAGGTTAAAATTATATTAATTAATTTTATAATATTTAACATGAGAAACAATAACTCTAAGTTTCCTTAATGTTTCTTTTTAAGTTTTTTTTTTGTGATTTATTACTGTTTATAACATTTGCCTTCAGGAAGAACTGAGCTATTCCTCTTCAAGCTACAATGACAACTTTGTAAACATTTTTCACTATGTTTTTTTTTTCCAAATGTCAATATTTAGAAAATAGTCCAAAGAAAATAGTAGCACTAAAATTGTTTCTGTAACTCAATATTAAACAGAACTAGCATAAGCAAAATGATCATATGATGATCAAAGTAAACAAGTTGTTTTCTTTTTTTTCTTCACAGAATTTTCTAAAGGAAATAGAATACATTCTCTTCCTGTTTCTATCAAGCTATAGAAACACTCGTAAAATGTTGTGGAAACACTCACCAGTGGATTCATGTTTCCACAGTACATGTTTTCTATATCTTAAATAATTTCAACAAACGGATCTAATGTGGAACAAACCTGAGCCAAACCGAGTGTGTAGTAGCCTGCCGAGCACTGTACTCGAAAGTCATCTGTTTTGGAAGGACATGCGTATCCAGGTGGACACTCTGTACAGTTTTGCTGCCCTCCTTTGCTGTATGTTCCATCTGCACATTCTATCTCTTGCTTTGATGAGGTACTTGGACAATGAAATCCTGGAGGACACCATGTACAGGACTACAAACAAAAACAAGTTTGACCAAAATATAGTTACAGTTTGAGAAGTTCTGTTGAGAGTAAGATCTGGGTTAGGGTGTCACATACCCCAGGTGGACTCCTGTGGAGATAATTTAGCTTTATCAAATGGGTTGACAATGTGAATTGGCCACCATAAAGAGATTCAAAAGCTGACGTTTCGACCATTAGCCCTTTGTTGGAGCCCTTCATCAGATTCACTCCCATGAGAGGCTAACGATCAAAACGTCAACTTTTGAATCTCTTTACAGTGGCCAATTGACACTATCAAGTGATTGACTTTGGTTATATACTTAACTAGCACAAGTGTTTTGAAACATTTTATGTTGTGAGTGCACGGGTTAGAAGGGTGATGACAACCGTTTGTGATCCGACTGAGTATGTTCCTGGTTGACAAGTCACAGTTTGATTGGTGTCTGTTTTTGGGCAAGCATAGCCCGGTGGACAAGCAGTGCAAGCTATTTGCCCTCCACTTGAAAAGGAGCCCTAAAGAGAAAGAAAAATGGACAATAAGAAAAAATGACAAAAAGAATAATTATGCTGAGACTGACCTATAGATTTTATCGCTGATCCTTTATAAGTTTACATGCATCAGGGCAATCCACAAAGTGCTGAACCACATGCAGCTACCCTTCATTCACATACTATTGAACATTCCATGGCATACATACTGGTAGGCATTTGACATTCCCAGTTCCATCCTTGTTTGGACACTCCCATCCACTGGGGCATGGAGTACACCGTTCTTTGGCACCCAATGAGAAGGTTCCCTCATCACAGTCTAGCTCTGTAGAAGTGTTAGTGGATGGACAGAACTTTCCCTCAGGACACACAGTACAAAACTGGGCTTTTCCAACAGAATATGTCCCTAATGAGATGGGTAAAAACAAAAATGGGTTAAAAGCAAACATGGATAAGCAACCCTTGGACTTAGGATATTGACAAACACTTCATGTTATAGAAACTACTACAGTGGAACCCCACTAATCCAGTCACCAATGGCTCACAGAAATTTGGCTGTATTACAGAGTGGTCGTATTAAAGGGGATTCTTTAAATAAGAAAATGACTGATTGGGCTTTTGTTTGGGCCAGAATAAAGTGGCTGTAAAAACGAGGTGGCCATATTAACAAGCTGGCCGTAAGGCAGGGTTCCACTATAGATAGAAGCACCGCATGAATAACCTGTTAACCATGAATTCAAAATGATATTACTTTAAACAGTTAATAAAAAGGACTTGTGATGATACCTGGAATGCATTGCTTAGTGGGTGCCATTGCAGTCGAGGGGCACTCCATGCCTGCTGGACAGTCCGTACAAGTCAGGCTGTAAGCGACACTGTATTGACCGGGATTACAAGGGACTGGGTATGCCTGCAGAAAGCATGGAACATATAAGCATCACTTTTTCATATGTTTACTACGTGTGCCGATCACAGTCATGTAAAGATGAGCACTAGAAATGAATAAATTACTATAATAAATTATTATGGAGCTCAGTAAGTGACTTAAAGTTATTTTGGCCATGTACAAAATTATCAGTCTATAAATTGAAGGAAACTTGAAAATATAAGTTTACTAAGATAAAAAAAACACCAAAGAGATAAGTTTTACAATTTTGCACCCTGATACATAAATAGCACGTACAACTATCTGTTTCCATTAGATGCATTAAACATTCTAGGAAAGTGGGAACTCTCAGTTGCTGTATTGTTACATTATTCCAAGCTGCTAGTAGCAAAATTACTAATAATGCTTACATCAGTTGTGTTACACTGGTGACCAGCAGGGCATGCTAAACATCGCACTGACTTGCCAACACTATAAGATCCACTTGCACAAGCTGTTGCATTTGACCTGAAATAAAGTCATTAATTTTTGTGGTTGTCAATATAATTGTAGCAGTCATTGCCATTGTTGGCATTACAATCTGTCTCACTTGACAAAGCTCTCAAACTTCAACAAGAAATTAACTATTTATCGCTGAATCTCAAGTATCCGTAGCATAACTTACTCTGGATTAGGACACTGGAAGCCTGCAGGGCATGCTGTGCAAGTCTCTTTCCCACCTTCACCAAATGTTGTGCTCCCAAGTGAACATCGTACAGGCCTTTGCTTTGGTGATGGACACATGTATCCAATTGGACAGTCTGTACAGTTTGCTTGTCCCCTTACAGAGAAGCTTCCTGCTGCACAAAGTGTAATTGCAGAGCTGGGAGATGGGCAGCTGTAGCCAGCAGGACAATCTTTGCAAGATGTTGCACCCTGTTGAAATTTTGTTTGATAACTTAATACTATTATTACGTGTACATTACGCTACGTATATGTCATTACATACTTTTCTACCTCCTCCTT
>JAHPZR010052690.1:12500-35453 GCA_019787425.1 Platygyra sinensis
CAATTAACCCCAAGCTGGCTAGCCTCCAACCAGAGTAAAAAGACACTATTTCATGTTCTTTAACCAGAAACATGAGAGTGAATGTCGAGGGGGGTGAACTCAATTAGGTGCAATCCTCCACAATGAAACTCTCTTGCTGATGCACAGCAAAGTATGAAAGTTGTATTCAACTTCTGGTTTAGGGGCTGTTATGTAAATAGCAATTTCATTTGGCTTGGAGCAATTTTATAGCAGTTTGACAGTTTTCCAATTTCTTGTAGGCTCCTATTCTCCAGTCTTCACCTGGAGTGCAGTATGCTAGCTATTAGTTTCAGGAACTGTAGACTTAACAACCAAAACCACTTTGGTCATTGTCACCACTTGATCAAACTTTTGGGTTCAATTTTCTGTTCTGGAGGGTCTAATCAAACTCTTCAGTTACCAAGTTTTGAGAATTACCAAGCTCAGGCACCTAAATATCTTTATATAATAATTTAGATAATAATCCTACCTCTCCACCATTGTTCCAATATTCTGAAGAGGAACATGCTTGTGGTGATTGACTGGGATCGTCACATGAGTGCCCTGCTGGACAAGGTGAACAAAATGAAGATGCAGTACCAGAATGTGTCCCCAGAGGACATGCATGGCAAATGCCAACTCCAGCAGGACTGTATGTTCCAGGAGAACAGTCCGTTGGTGGTATAGGAATGGAGCCATTTATGCATGAGCGACCTGCAGGGCAGACATGACAGGCAGACGCTCCACCAGCACTGTATCTTCCATCTGGACATTTCTGTTGGAAGAAAGCATCAAATGTCAAATTACTTGAGTTGATTATAAGGCCCAGTCCACACTATGCCAGAGGAATTTGAAAACAGAGGTTTCAAACTGTAAATGTATCAAAGGTTTTCCGACCATGTTATGCCAGAGGAAATTGAAAACACAGCAATTACCAGTGATTTTGTATTTGTATATGATGAAAATGCAGCCAGGGAAATCACATGAGTTTTGTTACACCATTGTTTTTAACAACCTTCAGGGTACCTACCACAATGAGACCCTGTGACAACATAGATGAAATACTTTGTTTACGTAAGGGATCATATCTTGTTAGGGATCACTGGGTAATACTTCTGTAACACAACAATAAGATGTGAGGTGCTCCCTTCTCAGTGCTGGAATGTTTTCTGGTACATAATAGACCCTATGCAAAAATGGCTACCTTTATATTATTCTTTTGTTCATATTCAAAATAGCCTCACTAACCTCGTTTGGGATAACAAATTCTTTACAATTTTTGTCTCAAAAACGAGGTAAGTGAGGCTATTTTAAATACGAACAAAAGATTAATATTAAGGCAGCCATTTTTGCATGGGGTCTATTATAATCCTTCTAATATAGACATTGGTGTTTTAGTAGAAGATACACCACTTGGAAAATTCATCCAGGACCTGAGTGATGCCATTTCCCACTTTTTCAAGGATGTCTGCATAAACATTTCTATATATGTATTTAATACAAAAAGGTTGCATAGTGGCTTGAGGATATGGATTTTATTTTCAACTACTTGCTGCAGTCCGTCATAAAATGTTGTTTTTACCACTTGCAAATAAAAACCATTATCTGCTTCACCATGTAACATACTCTACATGTAACATTTGGAATACATACTGCACATGTTGATTGTCCCGATATACTGAACTGTCCCGCAGGGCAAGCGACAGGTGTGTTGGATGGATTTAAACATGAATGTCCTGCATCACAGGCCTTGCAGGTGACTGCCCCAGTTTCATTAGAATAAGTACCAACAGGGCAAGGCTGAGGAGCATTTGCAGGAGACGGACAGTAGTGGCCACGATCGCACAGTATACAGTGAGAGCCATTGCTGTATGTGCCAACCTGAGAGAACAATTCAGGGTTACAATCATGAACAGCAAGGACACAAGACATGGAATCATTTTGAAAGCATTTTTAAAATGTATTATAATATATTGAGTACATCAGGCCGAAACTCCTGTACTCTATCCAAGAAAAACAAAACAGATGGAGGAGGTTACAACACATCACCAAATCCTGTACGTCAAAAGTCCCACTCAGGGTACGAACTTAAGCACTTAAACCACTACACTCACCTCACATGTCTCAGGAGAAAGGGTGGGATCCCTACAGATCTTTCCAGCTGGGCAAGTCAAACAGTCTGTTGAAGCCTCTGGGGAATACTATTTAAAGAAAAAATCAATCATGGTAATCAATCAATCATCAATCAATCAATCAATCAAACTTAATTCAACAAGGGTGAAATGTTACAAATTTATATAAACTAATTAACAAACTTGTGGTCTGCAAGAGATATAAAGAGTATGAAATTGGCAAAGCAAAAAACAGCACTATGGCCAATTGCCCCCAAGGTCAAACATGATTTACCTGGCCAAATACACACTGCACTGGTGGGCTATCCCTGAGAGGGCAACGGCTTCCAGCAGGACATGCCAGGCAGGAAGACTTCCCAGGGATTTCTGAATAGTATCCTGGTGCACACTGGAAAAAATGCCATGATTGTTTGTCAGTACAACTGTTGACATTGATTATGCAAAGGTGAAGTAGTTACCAGTCACCTTACAGCTGAAACATGTGACATGTGTTACGGTTGCATGACAACTATGAGGCTATCACAATTAATGATTTTTTTTTTTTGCCTTTTAAAGACTTACCTATTTACAATATTGCTTACCTGAGTACAGCTTGTTTGTCCCTTTGCAGAACTGAAATAACCAGCTGGACATTGTACTGGAGGTTGTGCAGGATCTGGACATTGGTATCCTGTTTTTATGATGGAATGAAACATTAAAATAAAGAAATACTTGAAAAAGCATGCCTCGCATTTTAGCACTAAATTAATTTACAGTTAAAATTGAATGTTGTCTTTTAATGGAACTACATCGCAGTCTGCACATTTTAAAATGTTAGGCCTAAATTATTCAAGTTCATGGTTGTAATCCGTGTTAATCTTCTCCATCCTTAACCATCCTTTGTCCTCTATGATTTATCATTACCTCTTTGATATTTTGCTATCTCAGTACACTTAACCTTCAGCTTTTCTTCAAGTTCAAGGTAATTTTGAACATGGACAAAATTACTCAAATAACATGACTGAGCCCTTTAATTGCTAATAACATGCACTTTATTCAAGGAACATCCTTGCAAGTCATCAACCCAAGCAAATGCCGCTGCTTTTGCAGCCAACAAACCCAAAACAAAAACAATGTTTTTAACATGTCCCTAATATTACCTCAGCGTTTAATATCATTTTAAAAAAAAACATCAACTGGGAATTAATACAAACCTGCCAAAAGCATTATTAGCCATTGTAAAATCAGGACAAATGAAAAACAACAGTACAATAAACAGCTTACCTCTATCGCATTCAGTACAACTGACAGATTTAGTTTCATTCGCATAAAACCCAGAAGCACATGGCTGTGGACTAGCGGTGACAAGCAGTGGGCAGTAAAATCCAACAGGACACTCTTCACAGGACATGCTTCCTTCAGATGCATAAAATCCTCTGCCACATGGCACGGGGGCATCACTCTTTACAGTGCACCTAGAGAGGACATTATACCAACCACATTAATTAATAAAATCAACTTCTCTGGCATACTGGAAATGTCAGTCAGGTTGCCGTACATGAGCCATGAGCCCTTGAAAGGTTCACGATGGAACCATACCATTCATATGTCTCACATCTGGTGTGCCTGCTGCAATTTGGAATGTTGATCTGAAACCATTTTTTGTTTTGATTCACACTACTTTTAGGCTATGAAAAGGATTAAAAAATCTGAAATGTTTTGGGGAACTATCCTTGTTCAGTCTGCTATAGTACAGCCTTTTTCCCGCTCATGAAATACTCTTTCACATCATGTTACACGATACATCTAGACGTCAGCATAATTGTAGTAAAATCAAGTGAGTGATGACCATTCTGAGTGAAGAAAACACTGAATGGATGAACGACTGGATGATCAGCTGCAGTACTGAGCATGTAACATAAGGCCAGTAGGTACCAATGAGTGAAATGGACGAGCTGGATGGACTGTTTAATAACCAGGTGATATCTGTAGTCTCTCTGTGTAATTGTCTAACTGGCAACCAATAATGTACAGGTGCAGGAAACATTGTATGGATGATTAGCCAGACATTCCACTTACATTACATGAGTAAGTATCATCCAGCCACAATGTAAAATGAAAGAAAAGTAACACAAGGACAGATGGCTGGACAAATCAAAGCGATATCTGTGGCATGATTTTTGTGACATCCAGTCAACATGTATGGATGGCTTGTTTTGTGAACCAGGTGATGTCTGTACCCAATCTTTGAAACACTAGCCAGTTATATCAATGAATAGAATCATGAATGGATGACTTGATGAATGTCGATCAATTGATATCTGTGGCGAATTTGTGCTAATATCCAAAACCTTACCTATGACCTTCTGGACATAAAACACAATAATGAGCACCAGTTGAGTTGCTATATGTTCCATTAGAGCACTCTTCAGGTGCCTCCATTCCAACACTTGGACACCTAAAGCCTGCATCACATATTTTACAATCACTCAGGCTTTCTATATCTGAATAGGTTCCATTAGGACACAGATGGAATGTTGGTTGTACTTTTGTTGGACAGAATGCTCCTTTTGGACAAGGCTGACATTTGATACTCCCAGTGGCTGCATATGAGCCAGCTAAGCATTCTATAAGTTGTGTTTTGTTTGGACAACTGAAATTACAAGGCAGGAAATTACAAAACTGTGAGAATCCAATGCTATATCAGTAAATGAATGAATGTCTCATGAATAGAACAACTTGTGGATGAACAGTTGGATAATCAGAAGGTGTCTGGAACAAGAGAGTGAAGAATACAGCCATTATGCATGAATGAATGAAATGGTCCACAATGGGACTGTTGAATAACCAGGTGATATCTGCAGAATAAGCATGAAACATTCTGTGAATGTCTACATCAACAACTGAATGAATGAAATGGACCACATGGACAGACTGTTGAAAAACCACATGACATCTGTAGTTTGTCTGTTTCACTGCTAATATGCAGGAGTAAAGGTCTAATTTATGAATGGATCAATTCAAGGATCAACAGCTGGACAGTCAGTTTAAATCTGCAACATGCGTGTGTAACATCAAGCTGATTTACAGGAATGAATGAGATGTACCACATAGAGAGATGACTGGATAATGAGGATGATATCTGTGGCCTGGTTATGTGACAGCCAGCCACAATGTATGAACAAGTTAAACAACACGTAAGGATGGATTGGTTTCATAACCAGGTGATATCTGTAGCCTGTCTGTGAGACACCAGCCAATTATATCAATGAAAGGAATCATGAATGGATGAACTGATGAACGATCAATTGATATCTGTGGCCAATACGTGCTAATACCCAAAACCTCACCTATGACCTTCTGGACACAAAACACAATGTTGAGCACCACTTGAGTCACTGTATGTTCCATTAGGGCACTCTTCAGGTGCCTCCATTCCAACACTTGGACACCTGAAGCCTGCATGACATATTTTACAGTCACTCAGGCCTTCTATATCTGAATAAGTTCCGTTAGCACAGAGATGGTATGTTGATAGTCCTTTTGTTGGGCAGAATGCTCCTCTTGGACAAGGCTGGCATCTGATACTCCCAGTGGCTCCATACGAGCCAGCTGAGCATTCTACAGGTTGTGTTTTGTTTGGACAACTGAAATCACAGGGCAGGAAATTGTTAAACTGATAGAGCAAATGTTACCATAAGTTATGTTCTTGGACCTCTTGAAACATATTCATGAAAAAATGTGTCACGAATAGAACATTATTTGTGGATGAACGGTTGGACAATCAGAATGTGTCTGGAACAAGAGTGCATAGCACACAACCAATATGCGTGAATGAATGAAATTCACCACACATGAACAGTTAAACAACCTACAGTGAATATCTACAAGAATGAATGAATAAATGGACTGCATGGATAGACTGTTGGAAAACCAATTGGTGTCTGTAGTCTGTCTGTGTAACATCCAACTATGCACGAGTAAGAGTCTCATGAATGGTACAATTGCAAAGGTGAGTGGTTAGAAAATCAGTTTATATCTGCGGCATTAGTGTATAGCATCCAGCTGATATATGCCAATGCATGAAATGTATCACATGGAGAGATGACTGCATAATCAGGATGATATGTGGCAGGCCTGTCTTTGTGATTTATACAGCTGAAACAAAATGTATGGATGGCTTCTTTTGATAACCAGGTGACATATGAAGTGTTTGTGTAACACTCAGCTGATTACATCAATGAATGGAATCATGAATGGATGAACTGTTGGTTGATCATGTGATATCTGTAGCCAATATGTACTAATACCCAGATCAGGTTGATAATTAGGTGGTAACCTCACCTATGACCTTCTGGACACAAAATACAATATCTAGCACCAGCTGAGTAGCTATATGTTCCATTAGGGCATTTTTCAGGTGCCTCCATTCCAATACTTGGACACTTGAAGCCTGCATCACATATTTTACAATCACTCAGGCCTTCTATATCTGAATAAGTTCCGTTAGCACAAAGATGGTATGTTGGTAGTCCTTTAGTTGGACAAAATGCTCCTTTTGGACAAGGCTGACATTCAGAGCTCCCTGCTGCAGCATACGAGCCAGCTGAGCATTCTACAAGTTGTGTTTTGTTTGGGCAGCTGAAATTGCAAGGTAGAAAATCATAAAACTGTGTGGATCCAAATGTTACTTAAAGTAAATCTACTTGGACCCCTTACTTATGAATGAATATACCACAAATAGAATGATTTGTGCATAAATGTTTGGATAATCCGTGTATGTCTGGAAAAGGAATGTGTTGCAGACAGCCAATATGCACAGATGAAGAAAATGTACCACACATGAATTGTTGAATAACCAGGTGATATTAGCAGCATAAGCATGTAACATACTGTAAATATCTACATGAATAAATGAATGAATGAAAGAAATAGACTGTATGGATAGACTGTTGAATGACCAGGTGATGTCTGTAGTCTGTCTCTGTAACTGCAAGCTTCATGTAATATGACGAGCAGAAGTCTCAAGAATGGAACAATTTATGGGTGAATGATTGGACAATAAATTTATATCTTCAGCTTGAGTATGTCATATGCAGCCAACATACAAACAAATGAGATACAACACAAACACAGACAGCTGGTTAATCAGGATAACATCCGAGGCCTGTGTTTGTGACAGACAGCTAGAACACATTAGTCAAACAACACATTTGGATGGCTTGTTTTGATAACCAGACTATATATGTAAAGTGTTTGTGTAAGAGCAAGTTGGTTACATGTACATCAATTGATTAATGAAACTGTGTCTGGATGAACTACTGAATGATCAGTTGATGTTGTACTGTAGGGTAGATAATTAGGTGGTAACCTCACCTATGACCTTCTGGACACAAAACACAATATCTAGCACCAACTGAGTTGCTATATGTTCCATTGGGGCATTCTTCAGGTGCCTCCATTCCAACACTTGGACACCTGAAGCCTGCATCACATATTTTACAATCGCTCAGGCCTTCTATATCTGAATATGTTCCATTAGAACAGAGATGGTACGCTGAAAGTCCTTTTGCTGGACAAAATGCACCTTTTGGACAAAGGTGACATTTCACACTCCTGGTGGCTGCATATGAGCCCCCTGGGCATTCTACAGGTTGTGTTTTGTTTGGACAACTGAAATCACAAGGAAGGAGATTATAAAACTGCATAGACAAAATGTTACTATAAGTTAAGTTCTTGGACCACTTGAAACATATTCATGAATAAATGTGAATGAACATTTGGACAATCAGGATGCAACTGGAAAAAGTGTGTAGCATACAGCCAGTATGCACAAATGAATGAAATAGACTACACAATTGGACTGTTGAATGACCAGGTGATATCTGCAGACTAAGTGATGTAGTTCCATTAAAAGACAACCTTCAATTTTAACTGTAAATTAATATAATGCTAAATGTGAGGCATGCTTTTTCAAGTATTTCGTTATTTTAATGTTTCATTCAATCATAAAAACAGGATACCAATGTCCAGATCCTACACAACCTCCAGTACAATGTCCAGCTGGTTATTTCAGTTCTGCAAAGGGACAAACAAGCTGTACTCAGGTAAGCAACATTGTAAATAGGTAAGTCTTTAAAAGGCAAAAAAAAATAAATCATTAATTGTGATAGCCTCATAGTTGTCATGCAACCGTAACACATGTCACGTGTTTCAGCTGTAAGGTGACTGATAACTACTTCACCTTTGCATAATGTCAAAAGTTGTACTGACAAACAAACATGGCATTTTTTTTCAGTGTGCACCAGGATACTATTCAGAAACCCCTGGGAAGTCTTCCTGCCTGGCATGTCCTGCTGGAAGCCGTTGCCCTCTCAGGGATAGCCCACCAGTGCAGTGTGTATTTGGCCAGGTAAGTCATCATGTTTGACCTTGGGTGCAATTGGCCATAGTGCTGTTTTTTGCTTTGCCAATTATTATCACTTGCAGACCACAAGATTGTTAATTAGTTTATTTAAATTTGTAACATTTCACCCTTGTTGAATTAAGTTTGATTGATTGATTGATTACCGTGATTGATTTTATCTTTAAATAGTATTCCCCAGAGGCTTCAACAGAGTGTTTGACTTGCCCAGCTGGAAAGATCTGTAGGGATCCTGCCCTTTCTCCTGAGACATGTGAGGTGAGTGTAGTGGTTTAAGTGCTAAAGTTCGTAACCTGAGTGGGACTTTTCACGTGCAGGATTTGGTGATGTGTTGTAACCTCCTCCAACTATTTTGTTTTTCTTGGATAGAGCAGAGGAGTTTCAGCCTGTTGTACTCAATGTTTAACAATTATTCGCTGAAGGCGAAGTGAATATTTAACAATTAGACCCGTAGCCCGAAAGGGCTACGGGTCAATAGCCCATGAGGCGAAGCCGAATGGGCTATTGACCCGTGGCCCTTGAGGGCGAAGGGTCTAATTGTTTTAGTATCACCCAACTAGTCGGACAGAAAAGGCAGTAATAAAGTTAGCGAATGCAAGTTGAAGAAATATTTATTTGGGGGAAAAAACGAAAGAAAAACCGGCGAATTTCGCTACTCGATGACTATTACCATTAGACCACTAGTAGCGTAGCCAATCAAAATGCAGGATTTGCATTAGACCACTAGTTGGGTGATACTAATGTCAAATAATCCCCATAACGAAGTCGAGGGGATTATTCGACAATATTCACTGAGCCTGAGGCGAATAAATGTTTAAGTATAATTTCAGAACTGAAGCAACAGATAATAAGGAATTAGAACATGAAAGCAGAGACGTAATTGTTCGTTTACATACGCTTATGTAGCCGTAGAGTTTTAATAATAAGCTTTTATGTACATTGATTGTGAATCAGTTTACTCATCAAGTTCAGCAGTAAAAAAGACAAGCGAAACATCACGAAAAAAATTAATCCAGTACCTTTGTTTTATCTCTGTTGACTTCATTCATAGTTGTCATCATCTTCTCAAAAAGAGTAACTTCATCTTGGAGAAAAACAGATTTTGGCCAATCAATCTGACCTGTTGGCGATCAACTAACCACTGTGTTTACGATTCTTAACTGCCTTGAACACAAGTTCTTGAAAGGTTTTTTGGTCCAAAGGCGAAAGCAGTCATTTTAACAATTCTCTGTTCTTTCAAATATCCTGGACTTACAGTGATGTCTTCTAAACAAATGAAAAATTCATTCAGAAATGTCCGCCATGTTTACTTGCCGAGAAGGCTAAGGTGGCAAGCTCAGTAGCCAGGCCTCGAAAATGTTATATAAACCACTCAAGGCGGTTTATATAGCATCATGTAAAGAACCGCTCGACCAATCAGATTGCTGGAAACTCTGTTCAGCTCTGAAATTATACTAAATTATAATACATTTTAAAAATGCTTTCAAAATGATTCCATGTCTTGTGTCATTGCTCTTGATTGTAACTCTGAATTGTTTTCTCAGGTTGGCACATACAGCAACGGCTCTCACTGTATACTGTGTGATCGTGGCCACTACTGTCCGTCTCCTGCAAATGCTCCTCAGCCTTGCCCTGTTGGTACTTATTCTAATGAAACTGGGGCAGTCACCTGTAAGGCCTGTGATGCAGGACATTCATGTTTAAATCCATCCAACACACCTGTCGCTTGCCCTGCGGGACAGTTCAGTGTATCAGGACAATCAACATGTGCAGTATGTATTCCAAATGTTACATGTAGAGTATGTTACATGGTGAAGCAGATAGTGGTTTTTATTTGCAAGTGGTAAAAACAACATTTTATGAAGGACTGCAGCAAGTGGTTGAAAATAAAATCCATATCCTCAAGCCACTATGCAACTTTTTTGTATTAAATACATATAATATAGAAATGTTTATGCAGACATCCTTGAAAACGTGGGAAATGGCATCACTCAGGTCCAGGATGAATTTTCCAAGTGGTGTATCTTCTACTAAAACACCCATTTCTATATTAGAAGCATTATAATAGACCCCATGCAAAAATGGCTGCCTTAATATTATTCTTTTGTTTGTATTTAAAATAGCCTCACTAACCTCGTTTTTGAGACAAAAATTGTAGAGAATTTGTTATCCCAAACGAGGTTAGTGAGGCTTTTTTGAATATGAACAAAAGAATAATATAAAGGTAGCCATTTTTGCATAGGGTCTATTATGTACCAGAAAACATTCCAGCACTGAGAAGGGAGCACCTCACATCTTATTGTTGCGTTACCGAAGTATTACCCAGTGTATTTCATCTATGTTGCCACAGGGTCTAATTGTGGTAGGTACCCTGAAGGTTGTTAAAAACAATGGCGTAACAAAACTTATGTGATTTCCCTGGCTGCATTTTCATCAAATACAAATACGAAATCACTGACCAGTAATTGCTGTGTTTTCAATTTTCTCTGGCATAACATGGTCGGAAAACATTTGATGCATTTTCACTTTGAAACCTCTGTTTTCGAATTCCTCTGGCATAGTGTGGACTGGGCCTTAAAAATCAACTCAAGTAATGTGACATTTGATCAATGCTTTCTTTCAACAGAAATGTCCAGATGGAAGATACAGTCCTGGTGGAGCATCAGCCTGTCATGTCTGCCCTGCAGGTCGCTCATGCATAAATGGCTCCATTCCTATACCACCGACAGACTGTTCCCCAGGAACATACAGTCCTGCTGGAGTTGGCATTTGCCATGCATGTCCTCTGGGGACACATTCTGGTGCTGCAGCATCATTTTGCTCACCTTGTCCAGCAGGGCACTCGTGTGACGATCCCAGTCAATCACCACAAGCATGTTCCTCTTCAGAATATTGGAACAATGGTGGAGAGGTAGGATTATTATCTAAATTATTATATAAAGATATTTAGGTCCATGAGCTTGGTAATTCTCAAAACTTGGTAACTGAAGAGTTTGATTAGACCCTCCAGAACAGAAAATTAAACCCAAAAGTTTGATCAAGTGGTGACAATGACCAAAGTGGTTTTGGTTGTTTAGTCTACAGTTCCTGAAACTAATAGCTAGCATACTGCACTCCAGGTGAAGACTGGAGAATAGGAGCCTACAAGAAATTGGAAAACTGTCAAACTGCTATAAAATTGCTCCAAGCCAAATGAAATTGCTATTTACATAACAGCCCCTAAACCAGAAGTTGAATACAACTTTCATACTTTGCTGTGCATCAGCAAGAGAGTTTCATTGTGGAGGATTGCACCTAATTGAGTTCACCCCCCCCCCCCCTCGACATTCACTCTCATGTTTCTGGTTAAAGAACATGAAATAGTGTCTTTTTACTCTGGTTGGAGGCTAGCCAGCTTGGGGTTAATTGACAAAACAGACCAAATTTGGCTGCAATGCACGACTCACCTGGACCATCAGTTATTATTTAGTATACATGTTTCACCACATGAACTTGCATAGCTTGACCAAGGTGAAGTAAAAGGTCTAGAAACTAGACAAGCAAACAACCAAACCAAAAAACCTTTTTTTATGAGGAAAAAAACAGAAAACAGAGAAAAATGAAAATGGCAACAGATATGCCACTAGCCAAAATCAAGATATTTTTAATTCCAACAAGCTGCTCTAAAAAAACTGACCACAACTGTAAAACCAAAACCCCAAGACCCCCCTCCACCAGGGATATGCAGAGGAGGCGGTGTGGCCAAGTGTTTAGAGGGCTGAATTTGAAATCCCTAGGTTCTGGGTTCAAATCCTGTTTTGACTGCTATCTGATGTTGTTCTCGGTAGCCCTGAGTTCAACTTTTTGGCTAGGCCTCGCGCACGATGTTGGTACCCAAATCAAAATTTGCAAAATTCGGAAGAAAATTTGTTTTAGAATTGCTGTAATTCGCAGGTTGTTCACTTGTTCCTCTTCAAACGAACGCCATCTTGTAGCGATTTTTATGTAGTTTCCGTACATCTTAGCTACGTCTCAAAAGCGCTTGTGCCTTTCCTTTAAAGAGTCAAAATCGCACATGCTCTCTATTCTAAACTTCGAAAGTAGCGTAACACATCGGGCCGTATTTTACGCTACTCATATCGCGCCCATTGCAGGCGCGATTTGCCATTTTTGCCTTTTTGGCCAATTTTGCTTTTTGCATAAATCGCGCCCATAGCTCCTTTTTGCGGTTTTTGCTTTTGCCTTTCGCGCCAGGACAAAATACCGCCCCTTTGGCTTTTTGCGTATTTTGCGGTTTTTGCTTTTGCCTTTCGCGCCAGCAAAAAAAAGAAAAAAAAATCGCGCCCTTCTGGCTTTTTGCGTATTTTGCCTTTATTCCGAGTCCAGCAAACAGAGTTGGTTCAATTCCAAATGGAAGCTTGCTTACATAACCAGAACATATTTCTTAAATTTGATTGCTTGTTTTACATTAAACCACGCTTGATAAAATGGCAGGCAAACTTTATCGCGAGTGAATGCTGTTTAAAAATTGCGATCACTACGGTCGCCGGCAATGCGACTAGCTTTTTCTCCTTGGCGACCTGAATTTTGCCTGATTTAGAAATACAATAAAGCATTTAAGTTAAAATAAACATCTTGTCTTGTCCTGCTTTGCGTTCGTCGTAAAAGAATGAGCCAAATCGCTTAAAAAAGCCACATTCCCTCCAAACTTTACGGACTCCTGTTCCCAACTGTATTTTCTGCGACGCCATTGGAGTTGGAACCACGCAGGAGCCGCACTGAGAATTTTGCAGAAAGACCGCTCAATGATAACGATTTTGAGAAGAAAAGGTAAGCTTGAGGTTCAAGGGTAATCAAGTGTTTACATGAACCTTGGCGAAAATTACAATTTATATTTTGTTGATTTCGTGACACACACTTACGGCTCAGAAGTGGTTGCCTAGCACGTGATCAAAATCTGCCCCCGATCAAATTTCTTTCCAGGATAAAAATAGCCGCGTTGGGAACGAAAACGCTGTGTTTATTTCATAAGTTTAGCAATTTTCTGCGAGCATTTTTTAGTTTCTCTGTACAAAACTTAACTCAAAAACGATATATTTATTAGAACTGTAGAAATTGTTCGCGAAAACTGGGAAGTCGCCTATTTCTACCACGAAAACAAAGCCAGCATTTTTGATGCTAAAATCTCTGTTTTCGGCGGAACATGCATGCAAGTTAAGCGGCGCCGCGCGAAATGAAATTAATCATCAAGTCATACACACCAAGCATTCGACAAAGATAATTTTTATTATCAACATAGTCTTACCCCACTCTTGGTAAAAGATTGCAGTTCAGGAACGTTCACTCCTATTTAATGTGTTAAGTACTATGGACCGCCGTCACCGCCAAAAATACAACGTTGCAAGCAGTTTAGAATCAATTGAAACGGTCTAAAATAATGTTATTTTCAAGAAGGTCCAAATATTTCAGAAATGATGAAGTTAAAATGCACTTAGACAGGTGTCCTGCGTTCAAGTGGAAAACTCAACTTGTAAATGGTTTAGACAATGTTGAAATTGTCTAGCCCTGTACCACAAAACGGTACAAGGCAGACAAGGCAAAAATAGTGCGGGCATGAAAGGCAAAAATAGCTCGGACATGAAAGGCAAAAATAGCGCGGGCATGAAAGGCAAAATTAGCGCAGGCATGAAGGGCAAAAAAAATGCGCGATGCCGGAGGCGCGATTGGCAAAACGCAAAATTCGCACGAAAGGCAAAAAAGGCAAAAAGTGCACAAAATGTGCGAGCAAAGGCGCGATAAAATGACAAAGTTTTGAATTCAAAAACGTGGTCTCACGCTAGTTTTTTAATCATATTTTTTTGACAAATGCAACCACAAATTAAAGAAGCCCACCATTTAAAAGTAAAATTTAGGTGCACTTTCGATACACCTTCTTGAATTGAATTGTTTACACTAAGAAGTTGAAAATTAAAATAATGCACTTTACGTTTGGTCAAAAAATGGGGGGAAAACAGTACTTTTTGCCTAACGTGTTTTCGGAATTTTGTTACTGTTCTTCTTATAAATCTCTTTCAGACAGAAATTTTGCTTTTTGGGGTGCACATAGATGGAAGTTTAACCCTGCGAAGTTTTACGACCACTGCATTTAAGAATGACGAGAAATAATAAGAAATCTAGCGTGAGACCGTTTTTGTTACGCAATTGGGTACCAACATCGTGCGCGAGGCCGCTACACTTGTAAATAGCCAACTGGTTTGTCTCCTGTCAGTTGGGATTCTTACCTAGTTATGTGTATTTAAATATATATATCTTATAAGACGTTTTTTGTTGTGTAGTATCACTGAGTATTTTTACGAGTTGTACTGTATTTTGGCAAGCCTGTAGGGCGAGTCAAAATACAAACAAGAGTAAAAGTTCTCAGTGATACTACACAACAAAACATCTAATAAGAGATTTATTATCCAACACTCCAAATTGGTATGTTTGTGGGAGCGAATTTCGTGGATATTTATTTACAGGGAATGTGTGACAGAAGTTTGCAGAGCGGAAAGGAAATTGGCATGGGAAATCCAGCTAACTGATTGGTCAACGGAAGGAAACCTGACTAACCGGTCCTCTGGAGTACAAATACCGCGTGATATTTGTAGTTGTCTTAAGCATTATATGTACTCTGTGAAGTGCAGTTGGATAATAAATATTTATCATTGTTCATTTACATTGGTCCTGAAAAGGCCCAATGGGGAGTGGCCAATTAGGTATACATTTTTTTACACAACATCCAGAGATGCACCCATGAAATTACAGATTCAAGGTTGTATCTCCTCCCTGTTATGGAAAATGCTTTGTCACCAGCATTGAAGGGCTAAAGAGGGGTGTCCCACCAATTAAGGCAAATACCTGGTGGACAACCATTTAAAATGATATGATAAACTTAATATGTAAACAAAGTACTGCTATAGCCTCCATTATTGTCTATTCCTTATCACAGATCCCACGATGTGCTCCCTGTCCAGCGGGCTACAGTTGTGGAAATGTCACCCAGCCTCCTGTTCCATGTCCATCTGGGTATTATTCTCTTCAAGGAGATGCATCTTGTACAGAATGTGAAGCTGGACAGGCTTGCACAGATCCTGCTCAGGCACCTAAATACTGTACCAGTGGCACTTACAGCCAAAAGGTTTGTACTAGGTTACATGTTACATGGCATACTCCTTTGTCTAACAGCGCTCCAAGCTCACTTTTTCAAAAAGTTGCCTTTTGCCGACCTTTAACTGTAAAATGGTTGCCATCACCCGACTTTTGCCAGAATTTTGGTTGCCAAAAATTTTTTCCACTCGCCATGGCGACCAAAATGGTCACAGCTTGGAGCGCTGTCTAGGGGTAATTTTTAGGCCATTCTAGATAAATGACTGTTTGGACACAGTGGTGACAGCACACACCTCCCACCAGTTGTTCAATTCCAGCCTGTTGCCATATGTTGGTTGACTTCGTTGTAGGTTCTTGGCTTGCTCTGAGGGTTTTTCTCCAGGTTCTCCAGTTTTCCTCCACAAAAACCAATATCTCAAAATTACAATTTGAAAAGGATAGAGGACCTGCATGAAAACCACCTCGTTATGGCTAATGTGGCTTTCTCTCTTAATATTTGACAATTATTCACCGAAGTGGAGGTGAATGGTGGTGGATATTTACTGAGCCGCGAAGTGGCAAGGTAAATATCCACCACTTTCACCAACACTGAGGTGAATAATTATTGTTTTAGTATATACCACACAAGCTGAATAACTAGCTGCCCAAAGAGTAACTAAATATTTGTGACAATATGCCGACAAAAGCCATTTTGTTTTTCTTCGGCTGCTCGGAGGTGAATAGTACTTGGCTAATCACCTCCGAGCTAGCCAATCAGCGTGCGCAAAAAGCACTATTCACTTGTGTGGTATATACTAATGTGATTTATTTACTGATATGTATTTCATAAAGGGAGAGCTGTGATCCCATTTCACGCACAAACCTAAACAAACATCATGTATCACATACACTTCTACCTAGTTTTATTGATTGTGGTCTTTTCATAAATTCACAAATCCTGTATGTCGTTTTGGTCCTTTCACATGTCACACACTAATTTCTTGTCTCATAATGCATCATGCATGACCCTTTTCTGTATGTTCTGGAAATATTGGGCTCAAGTTAAGTTAACCAAAGGCTTTCAAAGCAGGAAGAGGTAGAAAAGTATTTAATGACATATACGTAACGTAATACTAATTCAAGACAGAAATTGTAACACAGTTACTTGAGTTTCGCGCACGAAGCGATCGTCAGATCTGATGATCGCTTCGTGCGTGAAACTCGAGTGACTGTGTTTACAATTTCTCTCTTGAATTAGTATTTTGCTCTGCATGTATTTGCATCGAGCACTCTTACGATTGTGTGAAACCTTTTACATTTTAGTTTGTTTACGTAAGGTAATATACATGTAATAACAGTATTAAGTTATCAAACAAACTTTCAACAGGGTGCAACATCTTGCAAAGATTGTCCTGCTGGCTACAGCTGCCCATCTCCCAGCTCTGCAATTACACTTTGTGCAGCAGGAAGCTTCTCTGTAAGGGGACAAGCAAACTGCACAGACTGTCCAATTGGATACATGTGTCCATCACCAAAGCAGAGGCCTGTACGATGTTCACTTGGGAGCACAACATTTGGTGAGGGTGGGAAAGAGACTTGCACAGCATGCCCTGCAGGCTTCCAGTGTCCCAACCCAGAGTAAGTTATGCTACGGATACTAAAGATTCAGTGATAAATAGTTAATTTCTTGTTGAAGTTTGAGAGCTTTGTCAAGTGAGACAGATTGTAATGGCAACAATGGCAATGACTGCTACAATTATAATGACAACCACAAAAATTAATGATTTTATTTCAGGTCAAATGCAACAGCTTGTGCAAGTGGATCTTATAGTGTTGGCAAGTCAGTGCGATGTTTAGCATGCCCTGCTGGTCACAAGTGTAACACAACTGATGTAAATATTATTTAGTAATTTTGCTACTCGCAGCTTGGAATAACGTAACAATACAGCAACTGAGAGTTCCCACTTTCCTAGAATGTTTAATGCATCTAATGGAAACAGATAGCTGTACGTGCTATTTATATATCAGGGTGCAAAATTGTGAAACTTATCTCTTTGGTGTTTTTTTTATCTTAGTAAACTTATATTTTCAAGTTTCCTTCAATTTATAGACTGATAATTTTGTACATGGCCAAAATAACTTTAAGTCACTTACTGAGCTCCCCTAATAATTTATTATAGTAGTTTATTCATTTCTAGTGTGCATCTTTACATGACTATGATTGGCACACTTAGTAAACATGTGAAAAAGTGATGCTTACATGTTCCATGCCTTCTGCAGGCATACCCAATCCCTTGTAATCCCGGTCAATACAGTGTCGCTTACAGCCTGACTTGTACAGACTGTCCAGCAGGCATGGAGTGCCCCTCAACTGCAATGGCGCCCACTAAGCAATGCATTCCAGGTATCATCACAAGTCCTTTTTATTAATTGTTTAAAGTAATACCATTTTGAATTCATGGTTAACAGGTTTTTCATGCGGTGCTTCTATCTATAGTGGAACCCTGCCTTACGGCCAGCTTGTTAATATGGCCACCTCGTTTTTACAGCCACTATATTCTGGCCCAAACAAAAGCCCAATCAGTCATTTTCTTATTTAAAGAATCCCTTTAATACGACCACTCTGTAATACAGCCAAATTTCTGTGAGCCATTGGTGACTGGATTAATGGGGTTCCACTGTAGTTAAGTTTCTATAACATGAAGTGTTTGTCAATATCTTAAGTCCAAGGGTTGCTCATCCATGTTTGCTTTTAACCCATTTTTGTTTTTACCCATCTCATTAGGGACATATTCTGTTGGAAAAGCCCAGTTTTGTACTGTGTGTCCTGAGGGAAAGTTCTGTCCATCCACTAACACTTCTACAGAGCTAGACTGTGATGAGGGAACCTTCTCATTGGGTGCCAAAGAACGGTGTACTCCATGCCCCAGTGGATGGGAGTGTCCAAACAAGGATGGAACTGGGAATGTCAAATGCCTACCAGTATGTATGCCATGGAATGTTCAATAGTATGTGAATGAAGGGTAGCTGCATGTGGTTCAGCACTTTGTGGATTGCCCTGATGCATGTAAACTTATAAAGGATCAGCGATAAAATCTATAGGTCAGTCTCGGCATATTCTTTTTGTCATTTTTTCTTATTGTCCATTTTTCTTTCTCTTTAGGGCTCCTTTTCAAGTGGAGGGCAAATAGCTTGCACTGCTTGTCCACCAGGCTATGCTTGCCCAAAAACAGACACCAATCAAACTGTGACTTGTCAACCAGGAACATACTCAGTTGGATCTCAAACAGTATGTCATCACCCTTCTAACCCACGCACTCACAACATAAATGTTTCAAAACACTTGTGCTAGTTAAGTATATAACCAAAGTCAATCACTTGATAGTGTCAGTTGGCCACTGTAAAGAGATTCAAAAGTTGACGTTTTGATCGTTAGCCTCTCATGGGAGTGAATCTGATGAAGGGCTCCAACAAAGGGCTAATGGTCGAAACGTCAGCTTTTGAATCTCTTTATGGTGGCCAATTCACGTTGTCAACCCATTTGATAAAGCCAAATTATCTCCACAGGAGTCCACCTGGGGTATGTGACACCCTAACCCAGATCTTACTCTCAACAGAACTTCTCAAACTGTAACTATATTTTGGTCAAACTTGTTTTTGTTTGTAGTCCTGTACATGGTGTCCTCCAGGATTTCATTGTCCAAGTACCTCATCAAAGCAAGAGATAGAATGTGCAGATGGAACATACAGCAAAGGAGGGCAGCAAAACTGTACAGAGTGTCCACCTGGATACGCATGTCCTTCCAAAACAGATGACTTTCGAGTACAGTGCTCGGCAGGCTACTACACACTCGGTTTGGCTCAGGTTTGTCCCACATTAGATCCGTTTGTTGAAATTATTTAAGATATAGAAAACATGTACTGTGGAAACATGAATCCACTGGTGAGTGTTTCCACAACATTTTACGAGTGTTTCTATAGCTTGATAGAAACAGGAAGAGAATGTATTCTATTTCCTTTAGAAAATTCTGTGAAGAAAAAAAAGAAAACAACTTGTTTACTTTGATCATCGTGTGATCATTTTGCTTATGCTAGTTCTGTTTAATATTGAGTTACAGAAACAATTTTAGCGCTACTATTTTCTTTGGACTATTTTCTAAATATTGACATTTGAAAAAAAAAAACATGGTGAAAAATGTTTACAAAGTTGTCATTGTAGCTTGAAGAGGGATAGCTCAGTTCTTCCTGAAGGCAAATGTTATAAACAGTAATAAATCACAAAAAAAAAAACTTAAAAAGAAACATTAAGGAAACTTAGAGTTATTGTTACTCATGTTAAATATTATAAAATTAATTAATATAATTTTAACCTGTTTAGCAATTATGTGTGAATGTGAGTTCCTATACCAGGGCTAAGTAGATATCAAATCATGTTTCTATAACTCCAATTTTTAAAGTTTAGGTGTGCATGTTTATCATTCAATAAACATTTCCATTAAATTCTGTCCTCCAGGAGTAAGCTGTATTGGAGACATGGTTTTGCAAATAACCTCAATTTGCTTGAAGGCTAATTAAGAATTTTAGTATCAACCAATGCATGTTAAGTTAACACATCTGTAAACTCAACAAAGTTTAGTATTCAACCACAGCAAGTTTTCGTACCCACCTATTTCGCTGATTTTGTACAACACTGTAATTAAGCATGGACTGCTTTTAATATACTGAGCTTGCTTTCTATTACTTACAATAATAAATTGATGAATATTGTAATGTAACCCTCTATTTATTTTATGGTTTTGTTGCTCTTTTACAGCTTATTATACATTCAAGTAAAATGTAATTTGTACTTATGCATTAAATGATGAGAAACAAACAACATAATAATCTAATTGTATTTTATTAAACAGCTTCAAGTTAAACTAATGCTTTTTAAATTGAACTTTATGTTTTGCTAGCAGGGAGGCAGGAGATTAAACGGTAGCTCATTTCCTCCTCCTAAATCTGGTGTGAGTATAAACAGCCATAAAAGTAAAAACATTCAATAACATTAAATAACTAATACATAACAGGTAATAAAATAACTATGAATAACGGCAAACGTCTTTTATCAAAACATTGTTTTGAAACAGATCTATCAATAAAATATCTTTAAATTGTAATTTTAGTGCAAGTGACAGTCATCTGAAGCTTACAGTGTATATACAGAACTCTAAGTGATTGCTTTTACATGTATTATACCAATTAATGATGTAGGGGTCACACACTAAAAACAATACTTTGTGGCAGGTTCCTATGAAACCTAAAACAAAAACACACAATCACACTTCTCATAACAGAGAGGACGCTGTTGAAGTTTATTTCAATTACAAACTAAAACTTATGCACAAATAAAGCTGGATGTTGTAAGATTAAGTTTTACAAAAAAGGCTGTGAACTTTGTTCCAGTCACACAGTCACTGTAACTAAGTGATAAATACCAGCACTTATAAATTCAATTTAAAACAATTATACCTCAAGCACTTGTTGGATATGTGATGGTAGATAACTCAGGAAGTGTGTAGTGTCAAGTTGGCTATAACCATCTCATACATGTACCAAACAGGAGAAGTGGAATAGTTATTTAAATGAAAAAAAGTGACCCTGTCAGTGAAATTTGTGTGTGAAAATTAATTGATTCCTGACCATGTTGCCCCAGTCAGAGGGAGTATTAATCTAAAATATCTGGAGATCGTGCAGTTTAAAAACTCAGGATTAAATCATTCAATTTTTACATGCCCTATGTGACAAACTGTATCCAAGGGATCTATAAAGTTTCATAAGAATCGGTTTTTCAAAATCAAAGATATAAAGAACCGCAAACTTACAAACTAAGGAAAGGATGCCATGGGAAAAGTGTTACCTCTCCGGCATACATTTTGTTTTAGAAATTGGCAAGTTTGGGGTCCCATAAAGAGTTTGCAACATATTCTAATGAATCATTGCACAGTTACTAAGTTTGGCACCATAAATCGAGTGGCAAAGTTTATTTTTTGTTTAAATTTAAAAAATTAGAGCAGCATGACTATGAAAAGGTCTGTTGCAACTTACAAGCCTCTTGTCTTGTCAGGCTTGTACACCATGCCCAGCTGGTTCCTTCTGCCCAAACATTACAAGCTCACCCATTGAATGCGCAGATGGGTCTTACAGCCTGGGTTTTGCAACCAGTTGCATAGCATGCCCAGCTGGACATTACTGTGATGTCAGCAGGAAAAATGCAGTGCCATTGCCTTGTGATCGTGGTACCTACAGCAACTTATCAGCCACTGTCTGCAATGACTGTCAAGCAGGCTATGCCTGTAAAGGATCAGATACATCTCCAACACCACCATCAGGGTTATGTTCATTGGGTTTCTATTGTCCTGATGGCTTGCAAGAGGTAGCCTGTCCAGCTGGTACATATGGTAATGTCACTGGTGCCCCAAGTGAAGCTGCGGGATGTCCACTGTGTCCTGCTGGTTACTACTGCCCAGCAGGGACCAGAGGTTATCCTGCCCACAGGTATTTGTAAAGAATTGCTTGATTTATTGTTGTGAGACTGCACAATTCCTGTGGTTTGAGAATTTAATCTATTTTATTATCTGTTTAGTTTTTTAACTTCAAAGAACCAAGATATGAATATTGGAACCAAATGCCAATGGATTTTGCAACCATTGAGCATATCATCATTGTAACATATACTTTGTGTGTGCAGGTTGAAGTGTCCACCTGGTCATTATTGTGAGGAAGGCACAAGAACACAATTTGAACTCCCTTGCCCAGCCGGCACATTTAACAAGGAGATAGGACTTGAACGACAAGACCAGTGCCTTGATTGTTTACCTGGCTACTATTGTGAAGCTGGTGATCAATATGGAGATACACTGTGTCCAGGTGGGCATTTTTGTCCATTTAAAACAGGAGCCCCTGATGCTCACCCCTGCTCTGCTGGGAGTTACACTGAAGAACAAGGAGCACAAGGTAGGGAATAGTCCTGTAATAATTATGGTCACCTGGTTATTACAGCTATGTTTTGTTAAGAAAACCAGATTAATATGGCTAATGGCCACATTCTGAAATCCCAACCTGTATTAATCCTTCATGACTTTACCCCACTTATATGGCCACCCAAACCAGTGATGTTCATCTTTCCATTGTTGACATAATTGTATTTACCGCTAGAAGGTTCATTTTTCAAAAACTATATGGCATTCTGGATGCATGGCTACTAAAGAACATTTGTTTAGAAGTGCAGTTGTAATATATCTGTTTTAGACTAGTCATGAAATTTGACCCTAC
>JAHPZR010052691.1:0-19311 GCA_019787425.1 Platygyra sinensis
ATTTCCCAGGTCGATTTACTATTAACCGACCCTCGGAAAAACCTAGAGGTCGTTTGTCAGTGCTGACGATGCTTTCCCATGGTTACGCCAGTTACAGTATTATGGTAACCTTACATACAGTGTACGGCATGTGACACCATGTTGCTCAACAAAGATTTTGTATCACTAACAAACAGCACATAACAGTCGTTCCAGAGTGAAGCGAGGGGTCTCAGGTCAAACAACTCGACAAGGTCACCCTACATGACCCGACAACACCTGATAGAAAAATTAATAATGATTTGGTTGGAAATAGTGGGAATTGACCTGTTGCGAATTCGGTTATTGACACCCGCCGTGAAAACGTATCTGGAACCCCTTGGCATAAACAATAAAATATTATTGAATGTAATGTTAGACAAGTAAATGATTATGGTACACAAAGTTTTAAGTTTATAAATGGCAATGTCGTCCACATCCTTCTCGTTCCTGTCACCAAGTGTGCACGCATGTTAAGGCTTCATAAACAAAAGGGGTCATTTTTATTGTAAACAGGAGTGGCTTGTTTCCAGTGGGCATTGAAAAATCGCTGGGGCCCTTCCTGTGCCCTCCTGCTTTCCCTCGTTTAAGTGGGCCGTCTGCTTTATAAACAGGGATACTTTCTCCTCCTCTGATCCGTCCTATAAGGCAGTGAACTCTGTTACCCAAGTAAAGTACCAGGCTTCAAAACTCTTTTATTACGTCATTTGGGTGACTTTCGTGATAAAATTCTTTCGACACAGCTGCCGCCTTGAAGGTGCCTTAATTCGACCAGCTAGAATTATTCTCTGAATAGACACTGCGGACCCCGATCAAATGCCGCGCCCCAATTAAACGCCCCCAGCACTAAATTAAAAATTCGGCTGTTTTGTCCTGGCGTCTTTGAGCCTGGCATTTATTCGGGATCCGGCGTTTTAATCAAACAAATATTGTCAAACCAAAACCCAAAAACCAAGAGAATTTTAAATTGCGTTGATTGTTTCCAACACTCATTTGAAAAAACAACATGCTTATATGTACAGGGATACCTTTAAGCTAATACATTATTAGTATGTCTAGGTAGTCATAAGGTGTTTCGAGCTCAGTTTGGAATTTAATTTGCACGACGTGAGCTTTTTTGAAAAACTTCGCAAGTGCAAATTAATTTCAAATTGAACAAGAAAAACCGTATTGTTACTTACATGTATTAATAATACAAACATGAAAAAATTTGCGTGGAAAAAGTGCCGGAAGATGTTTCTTGAAGCCATTTGTTTCGCATTCAGGAAAACATTTTTCAAAGATTCCTAACAAAATTTTTGTCATTGCTTTACACGATATCATTTGCCTACAAAATTTCACATTGTGTATCTGTAAATCATAATCCAGAATTACGATGTGTAATTTGCACTAATGTTACACTCTTTGCACCGGTGTTACACTCTTTGCACTGGTGTTACACTTAAACTGCACTGCTCTCAGCCAATCAGAATTGAGTAATTTTTTCATTTGTATTATTAGGCTGTAATAAAATTGTGATGATAGAAATTAGGAAATAATTTCCTGTGTGTGTTGTCAAATTTCCTATAATTTCTTAAACCCTTAGGTCAGGGTAATAATTAGAATTTTAACAAAACACTAGTGAATTTATTTTCTTATTTCACTAGTGTACTGTTTGATTACCTTGTTTATGGTATTGAGAAATTTAACACAAAATGTTGCCATGGCAATTTTGATATCAAATGTGGAATTAAATGCTAAAATTTTGTGCCAGAATTGAAGAGTAATTTGTCACCCTAGGTATTAAGTACTAAAAAACTTCAAGAAAATAGGTCTTGATATGTCTTCCATGTGACTGCCTGTTTAAATGAGCCACTCACTCTAGAAGATGTTTAATTAATGATGTCAGTAATCGTTATAAGATTTACGGTACATGGCTTCCCTGGGGCAATACCCATCTGAGAGCACTAAGCTAAAAGAGGCCCAGAACAAGTTCCTCTGGAGGGCCAATTAACATTGCCAACATCAGAGCTGGTGATTCACAAATTTAGATTACTGTACCTGTCATGCAGAGTCCTAGACTTGCCACAAGTCGACCTCATGAATAAATTTCAGGATAGAATATGTTAGGCTGCGAAGTGGCCGTTGCTTAGGTTGCAAAGCGACAGAGCGAGGGATGAAGTCGCGAGAGATTGACTTGTCTCGCTTGAAGGGTTTTCATTTGCATTTCGTGCCAAAAATGAGGAGTGGCTTGATTTGCAACTGGTGTCTCAGATTACATTTGGAAGACCTTTGGTTCCACTCCGATCGATCAAAGTAATTGAACGTGTGTACGTTTCTCCTGCATCAATCGAAAGAGCAAATTTGTTTACTCTGTACTTAAGTGATTACGAAGAAAGATTTGGGAGGAAAATTGACCAAAGCTTGTTTGAATCTTGAATAGATTGCCAGAAAGGATATCCAGTGGGGAAGGTTCACTTTTGACAAACATTTTGTGCCAAAATTGCGCAGACAAAATCAAAACCGTAGTTCGGAAGATTCTAGCTATTGTAGCTCAAATCCGTTTTCCATTACCCAAGGCAGCCGTGTTTGCTTTCTAACATAATCTAAGCTAATCAAAAGCCTAGACCACCAATCTTTCCTATTTTTTGCTTGATTTTCTGGTCAAGAAGACAACGCGCTCATACAAAACCTTCTGTCGGACTGTAATTCTTGTCTGAGTCATGTGGGGGGTCTCTGGTGATGTAATCTATTTTTAGTAATAGTGCACGACGCTATTTAGGGAGTTATCATGTAAGTAATTTTTAAACTGGACGAGTGTGAAGTTTGAGGTTGATTTGAAATAGTACAATTTGGTCCAATTGCTAATTAATTGTATCTACACTGTATAACAAATTTTGGAATTAAAAATGTCTCTTGAGAACTTCTTTTGAACAAAAAACTTTGTAGCCCATTTTAAAAGCTCAAATCCACACATAATAGACATGCAAACGGCATATAGGTATCCATAATTTACAGGTATCCAATCATAAAAAGTTCAAACTGGATACCTATACTTGGACACCCACATAATCACACGCTGATTATGGAACAGCATGCAGAGAACCAATCACAATCAAGAAATGAAGTCCAGTTACTTACAGGTAGTCTGCTTTTGGCCTTAAGCTGTTCCACTAACAATTAATTTTACATGTACCTGTGGTACCTGGCGAGAGGGAAACTCTGAGAGACTTGAAATGAGTGTTAACTCAAGTCACGCACAATTTTAAAAAAAATCACCAAGCTTGAGATTGAGAGAACAGTGCTCTAATCATAAGGTCAATAAGATGTCCACAACGTTTATACCACAAGAACACAGCGTAGTGTATACTTATTAATATCAATACTTGGTTTTGTTATTTTTCAGTCACTGCTGACCACCTGAAGTTATTGTTAAGCTTTGCTGTTGGCGGTTTACTAGGAGACGTGTTTCTTCATCTTTTGCCAGAGGCATGGGCTCATGTTCATGACGGTAACATTTTGTCATTTACCGGTATCAATAATGTATGAGAAATAATTTAAAATGAAAACTAACAATTGAAAATATTTCACCCTCTCCATGGCAGCTTTGTTAAGTTCGAAATGTCCATATCAAGGGCAATGAAGTGTTTATTATTATGAATATAATTTATTATAGATACATGTACGTATCATGAGTATAATTTATTGTTTAATGGTACATGTACTAAAGTTGAATTCGAACTTGGCTTGAGGACAACAAAACATAACATGGTATCCGAACTGTGGACTTTTTGTTTCTGTATTAAAAAAGTTTACTGTTCTTTTGTACCAACAAGTCAATGCTTAAATTGTAATAATTATTATGTTTTGCTGATTTCTTAGATGGGGATCCTCATACTAATCATTTTTACATTGGATTTTGGGTGATTTGTGGAATTTTTGGTTTCCTGACACTTGAGAAAGTATTTAGTGAAGAAAATGATGACAACAGCAATACAAAAAAGGAGAAAGAAGGAAGGTAAGAATTCCCTGGCAGTGGTCTAATGCACTTAATTCTCTTTTGTTTTCATGAATTCACACTGTCATGTACTAGACTACAAGCCTGTCAAGTTTTCCATGAGCAAACATCAGTAGAACGCTGCCAAACTGGCTTTCACTCATGATCAGGACTTTATTCAGATTGAGTGTTCTGGCATCCTGTGGATGCCCACTTTTAAAAGTCAATTGTTTTCTTTTTGACATGGTGCTATACAAGTAAATTGTTTAGTTGAGCAAACCCTGTAGCACATTTTGGATGCCCACTTTTTAAGTTGTAGTGAAAAGTGTGCACAATGGTTAATGTTTATTATTAATGATTATTATACAGTCATTTATGTACATGTAAGGCATTTTAAGTCCACTGCTGAAGGTTGCAATCGCTTTTTATCTCAAACTAGTGGTAATTAACCTGAAAATGGTAGTGAACACTGCTTTTTAATGGGGCACTGTCACGGTATTTTAGCATCATTTTACAATGCTGAAATATGTTCCTGCATCAATGGAAGCCCAAAATAATGATGCAGTTTTGTTATCTAGGACTTTATCACCACACCGAAACCATTTATTGCCGCCTAGCACTTAGTATGGCAAGGATGAAAATGGATTGAAATTTGAAAAAACTGGCCAGTTTGTTCAAATTCTAGAAGCATTCCTTTAAAATATTGCCAGAAATTCATTTTCATAATGGTTTGCTCTCTGAGCCACCATTCGTTTGATATGTTTCTTTTAGTCCATTTGAGCATTTTGGGAACAAGTAGAGGTACCAGGTAAAGATTTCAGCAATGAATGAAGCTGAAAACAGCAAGACTCCCGTGACAGTGTTCCTTTAAGCTAGAGCAAAACAAGTCAGAGCAAGTCAAAACAATATCACAAAACTTTCAAACAGTGTGAACCTTGTCCAATGCCTACATGACTTAATAAACGGCATAATTATGAAGTCTAACATTCCAGTCCTAAACTTTGTTTGAATGGCTGTTAGTTAAACACCTTGTTGTGTTCTATGACTTAGACCTGCTCCAAGGACATAAAGAATGGTGCCATTTCTAATGGATGTGTTCATCAGAAAAACTCAGACAAGATGGAACCCTCTGAAAGTAATGGAGACGTTTGTAATGGTACAGTCAAAATGAATGGTTTAACACATTCAGATGCACAACTAAGACAAAGACACAAAGAGACAGTAAGTCATCATAGTGGATCAGATGAAGCTCTTACAGAAACAGGTAAAATTGAAGTTGGTTTTCTTCAGTTTCCAATTCTGTAATTTTGATTTGATAGTGCAGTATAGAGGTGCTAAATGATGAACTTTCAGGAGGTGAAGAGAAGACAAAATTATTTTGTGCTTATTGTCACAAATAGATAATAAACAGCCAAGTGAGGTCAAGAAAACATGCAAAATATTTCTTAACTTTAATAATTATTAAGATATTATTTTCAATTATCAATAAATATCAATTTCAAAATTTCTCCTCAAACAGAAGTTTCAAGTGAAGTAAATGATGAACCAAGTGAAGAAAATGTTAAAGTGAGTATTAATAAAATTAAAATATTTTTCATATATACACATTTCCAATTCCCCATAATGCACTCTGTTTACCCCCAAAATTTTGCATAAACTATAATCGTAATTGTGAAATGCTCTTGGGAGGTCTGCATATTCCTAAGAGCATTTCACAACAATAATTAATGCAAAATTTGGGGGGCAAACAGAGTGCATTATCGGGAATTGGAAAATAGAGAATACAGGTATCCTGTAGTGGAGGGACAGATTATCTAGAGTGTGCCTTGTCCATACTATGCATTCCTCAGTTTCCTTCCATTATTTCTGTCCTACCTGGGCAATTGCTTCTTTGGTTTTGTGCATTACATGTATGCACTACCTTCAAAATAACCCTTTTCCCATTAATTCCTGACTTCTTATAAATTCCTCCCTGTTCACTCGGGTACATTAATTTTATTCTCCCATGTTCCTTCATCCTTTCATGTGTAATACTTAAGTGCACCCTCTACTAGACGCTTGAGAAATTACATGCGCATGAAGTAACGTTCAAGTTTTCACAATGGATGTAAGATAAGGTATTTTTGTCGATGGTCAAAATAATTCAAATTATTATCCAACTGCACTTCGCAGAGTACAAATAACACTTAAGATGAGTGTAAATATCATGCAGTATTTGTACTCCAGAGGACCGGTTAGACAGGTTTCCTGCCATTGACCAATCAGTTAGCTGGATTTCCTGTACCAATTCCATTCCGCTTTGCATACTTCTATCATGCATTCCCTGTAAATAAATATACAAGAAATTCGCTCGGACAAGCATATCAATTTGGCGTGTTGGATAATAAATCTCTTATTAGACGTTTTGTTGCGTAGTATCACTGAGAACTTTTACTCGTTGTTTGTATTTTGACTCGCCATACGGCACAACTCATAAAAATACTCAGGGATACTACACAACAAAACGTCTAATAAGATATATATACTGTGACTGTGCTTCTTTAGGTACCACACATTTTTTTGTGAAACCTAACAAAAACTATGTTCTTGCTTCAGGTTGTGGGTTATCTGAACCTTTTAGCTAATTCCATAGATAATTTTACTCATGGCCTTGCTGTAGCTGGAAGTTTTATTGTGAGTACAAAGGTAAGCCAAGTTGCATTATTTTAATGCTGCATTAAATTAGTTATGACATGTAAACTATCTTTGTTTTCAGTTTTTTCTAAAATGTAATATTGGCCTTGAAAACCCTACTTGGAGAAGTGGCCAATAGTTTTATAAATTTCTTTAAAATCATTGACTTCTTACTCAAGGGAGTTTTCAGGGCTAATGGAAACAAAATGATGATGTTCAAAACAAATAAAAAGCAAATGAACATGACATGGTTAAAAATCCCAACTGGCGTGGGATGGGCTATTTTGCTATTTACAAGGTTAGTGTAGCTGTGGAGTTGAACTAGGGTCTCCAGTGAACAACAGCATGCCAGCTAGTGGTCAGAACGGGACTGGAACCCACAACATCTGGATTACAAGGTGTCCCAACCCCTCAGCTACCCTACCTCTTTTTAATCAGGATTTTGTCGCCTAGGAATGATCACACAACCAACATGCACAAGTTTCACAAGAGCTTTTACATTAAGTACAACTTACTAGGTATTCTCATCTTGCTATTAGTGCTCAAACCACATTCTCCAACTGGACAAAAACAAGCTGGAAAAAATCTGTGGTAACAGGCCATACATGTACCTGTGGTGAATTTAAATTTGCCAGAAATAAAATTTAGTTTTACATACGCATGGAGTGACATTATTAGTAGGAAAAGATGTATACATGTGAAACTGAATGATGGCGAAATAATTTTATGTGTATAGTACTGTAATTTATTACACTAAGTTAGTTCAGAGGGCCAATAACTAAAATCAGCCAATCAGATTGCTCCGTTGCCGGTCCAATATTCTCTAAGTATTGGACCGGGCACTGTCCCGAATGATTCCGCATGAAGATTTCTCGTAGTTTTACTTCTTTTTTTTTCTAAAAGTATTTACTGTTTTCTTCCAACTTTGTTTTTCTTCTTTTTGGAAACGTCAGACGTGAGTAAACGTTCAGTTTGCCGTAAATAAAAATTGTGCGCTTGAAGTTTATGGTGTCTTTGCAGTCTATCATTTGGGTTTTTCTTCAGTCATGTAATAAATCTCTTATTAACCAAGCTTGCTCAGGACTGTACTGGGAGAATATCGGCCCTTGGTCTTTTTGGTACGGACCTCGCTGCGCTTGGTCCATACTGTCAAGACCTCAGCCGATATTCTCCCAGTACGGCCGTCGCGCTTGGTTAATAAGATATATTTATTCTACACTGATTCATGGTGACTGTGATAGTAAATGAAACTTTTGATTTTCATTTCCAGGTTGGCCTGTGCACAACATGCGCGATCCTTTTACATGAAATACCACATGAGGTACTTGTACAACTGTTTCCTGAAAATTCATTGTTCGGTTTACAGTGCAACCACTTGAACTCAGCCAGCTACATATACATATGTACAACAAAACTAACCAATCAGAACTAGCTTAAACTGAGAACTGCATAGATGCAGTACTGGATTTTTCCTGAATGCAAGTAAGGGTTCACATACACTCTACAAATTAAGATGGATTCTGCTTAGATTCCAAGAAATAAGGGAAAAAAATATTTACTAAAGATCTACTCATAGCATGGTAGCTTTTGGAATACTATTTAAATAAAACAACTCACTTTTAATATTTCATTTCTCTAAGTTACCCACAATTAAATTCTCAAGCATTCTTGAGAAAGTAGACCATCAGTATTTCTGATTGCTAGATGTTATTTTTTTCACAGATCGGTGACTTTGCCATCCTTTTAAAATCTGGCTTTAGAAGATGGGATGCGGCAGTAGGACAGGTATGTTTGAATTAAGTGCTCTTGTGCTATAGCGGTACATTGAAGGCTAGAATTGATTACTTCTGATTGATGAATATATAATAGAGAACAGTTAATGAGCCCCATTGAGTGCATTGTTGGGTTATATAGGAAGGAACTTCAAGAACAAGAGAAGACTGTGCATACAGACAACAAGGAGGCATATAGCTGAATGCTTCTTTCTGTTTCATCTCAAGAGATTTTTGTAATTTGCAAGTGCTCAATATATAACTTGAAGCAGTACACAAGATGCAAATTGACCATTTCCTTTATAATGCACTAAAAAGTTATGTGGTCCCAAACTTGTGAAGTAAGCCATGTGTATGATTTCTTGATAAAGCACACATATGCACGACATTAAGTGTTATTATGATAATATATTATGGCTTAAGTCAGTAGTGTGAAGTAAAGTGAATACTTTATTTACCCTCAGATTGTAGAGTAGCTTTATGGTAGTTAATATCTCCGAGCATTACCCACCCCAACCTTCAGTGAACAACAAAGGCCAGGCCACAACCAGTGGCGGATCTAGAAGAAATGACTGAAGGAAGAGAAGTAGGCTGGGCAAGTAATATAGAACCTGCCCCCTCCTCACCTCAAAGTCTAAATCTGCCACTGACAACACCGGGAACTTCATGCCCTACTGTTATAATATGTGCTATAATTGGCCAATTCTAGGGCATTACTCCGTAATTGCCACAGGCCGATCACAGGCCTGTGAAACCATAGCAAAAAGCCATTCTCATAAGCAAGTCAATAACATTGAACGTTCAGTCTTTTCAGGAATATCTCAAACGTCAGCCTTGTGGTACTGACCTTGCTATTGTTCAGTCAATATGGCAAGGTCTTAGTTTGAGATTTTCCTGTAGAGACCTCAGTCTGAGTCAATAAGTAGTAAGTAAGGCCGATGCTTCATGGAGATTTGGTGAGGCTGAGGTGACCAATCTTACCATATGCAATTCAATTCCTTGAAGATTTTAATGTAAACCAATCAACTACTGTAAACAAAACTCCCTGTATAATTCTGAAAGTTAAAATCCCATTTAGGTCACTTTAATATCATACAGAACAATTTTGTATGGAACGTTTTTGTTTCCAGTACCAGTATATACTTTTTCAGTAAAAGTCTTATTTAATGAAGATTTTTCATGGCTGGCAGTTGCTATGAAATTCAATGTAAAGCTTTTCTTGTAACACACATTTTGAGTGGTTTTCACATTTTGAGAGATCTATCCAAACTTTATGCTTTGATTTCTCATCTGTATCATACTCTTGTGATTTTCTTACTTACAAGCATTAATGAACTTTCTTTGTCAAAACAGATGATAACTGCTTCTGCTGGGCTTGCTGGGGCAGTGTTTGGTCTCATAGCAGAACATGCAGGTTCGTGTTTCACAATTGATCAAAGTATTTGACAGCGAGCAAAACAATAGAAAAGTTGGAAGCAATGGATTAATTTCAAATCCAAGTACACTTTGGTGATGCTCGTTCTCTGACTACCATCTTGGTTGCCATATTGGAAGATTAGTTGATGAGGATTTAAACATTGTGTGCCTATTGGCAAATGATGTTTTAAAGGGGCAACTAAAAACTAAAATGTACTGGTCCACTGGGCAGCGGGACTTCACACTTACTTCTGCCCTTCTGAAGTCACAGGGATTTTCTTAAGAACTTGCAGGTTAAGTCTTTTCAGCAATTAAATATAGGAAATCTATCTATTAGTGCAAGTAACTTAATTTGTTAGTTGGAAATGATGCAAACCAGTGGAACCTACATGTATTCAGTGAAACCTGTTTTAAGAAGACAACCAAGGGACTGTCACTAGTGTCCACTTGATATAGGTTACAACTTTGTACCGGTACTTTAACTCACAGAGTATTGGACAAAAAGTGTAGAGCTTTCTGTACCTGGTATCTGCTTAACACAAGGTGTGAGTGGTACATTTTTCTGTTCTGTGGTTTATTTTTGTTAGGAGATTTCAACTGCATGGTGTTCTTCCATTCACATCAGGCGGATTTATCTACATTGCTTTGCGTCACCATTGTGCCTGATCTTCTACAGGAGACAAGACCCAGGTACCACATGTTCGTCATTTTTCCTGTAGGCAGTGAATCATGTGTCTAATTGATGGCAATGAAATTACTAATAAGCCCACCTGGAGACATGTCTGTCGTATAAGGTGACGTTCCTTTAGCATAAATATTACCATATGGCAATTGCTCTTTTACTGAACTTCCCATTCAGCACAGTATAATCAGGCCAACTTCCTTCCCCTTCAAAACACAATAGGCTCACTGATATTTTGTGCCCTGTGGGGATAGTCTTTAGTTGACCTTTTTTTACTCAGGTCGACAAGATGGCTTCGCCTGGGTGCTTGTGCATGCGGACAAAATTGAAGTTCATGAAAAATTACTCATTTGGTCGGCCCAATCAGCCTGGTCTGAACAACCAGGACAGCACTCTTTTCAAGCCCCTGATAATAAGTTGTACAATATACACCTAACATGCAAATGTGTCCTTCTAGTCCTTCTATGGTGGCCTACTCACTGCAAAGGACTCCTAAAGAGAAGTCATGATCAAATTCTACATGTGATCGCTAGAATATCGGGCTAAGCAGCCACAGGTTTTTAATTACTGATATGTTTCTTTCAGGGAATCACTCACGGCAGCTGTTACTGATGCTAGCAGGGATTGCATCTTAGTGGGCTGTGGTGTCCTTTATTCACTAAATGGACTGCGTTAGGTATGTTTCCACAGAAATTTAGTCTAGTAAGACTAATGTTAAAGAAATTCACCTACATGGTATAATTATTATTATTGAAAATTGAAGTGACTCGTAAGAGATTGTTCTTAGCAGTAGAAGGTAAATTTTCTGAAAGAACATGTTTGATCAGCAGGAATTGCAATCAACTGAGGTTACTAAGTTATATCAACACATCAGCATTCTTAATTAAGATGGCAAAGCCAGGGGCAATAAAGGCGTCGAGTTATTGATGCGATGCCTATAATGAACTTTTGAATGATGGGATGCCTATAATGAGCTTTTGTTTTTGTAGCAGTTTTTATTGTTTCTATTTTTTAATTGACAAAGAAGGAAGTAGTTTTGAATATTGCCATCCTATTTTGAGTTCTTGATTCCAAAAACTAGTCATTCACAAACTGCAGACTCTAAATATGAATTAATTACAGGGTTTGTTTCTGTCTTCATTGTAAATGCACAGTCATGTTAACTGTAAATTCCGATAATAACCACCCCTCCCCAGTTCCTCTCAAAAACCCAGAGGGAGACAATTGTACAGTCCTTTGGTCTTTACCAGAAAATGAAGCCAAAGGCCTACCAGGCTGTTATAGATTTGGCACATCAAAGAGATTGAGTTAAATTCTCCGAGTTATAAGTCTTCTGTTGTAGGACTTGTTTTGTACAGTATTTGATGTCGTCGCAAAACAAAACCTACCAAAGAGCCTCTTGGACAAATACATAAAAAGCCTAGTGTTTGTTATGGGAATTTTGTGTTTTTTTTTCCTCATATTTTATTGTTCTAAATTCTTGGATTCTAATTCATATAAATCTTGAAATTTCAAACAAAGATGTCAATGAAATCTGTGTTCTAAGCCTTCTGTTCAGAGATTCTCTTGGCTTGTCACGGAATCCTCCAGAAGCGATTATGTGACACATAAAGATGATTTACATGATATTTTACTTATTTTGTGGGACTGATAAGAATATTTTTTGAAAAGAATCTACGTGTATTAGAATACATGAAAAGCATTGGAAAATATTTAGTTTTGAAAATACTAGTGGGGTTATAAAATAGAACTTAAATTAAAGATAAAATACATTCATAAGTTATTTCATTTGACAAGTGTAGCAAAGAATGCAGGACTTCCGATTCATAGGTGAAATTCGAAAACAGTTTTGTTCTTAACCCAGGGGGGGGGGGGGGGGTAGGATATAAAAAAGAAGGGGGTTGCCTGCTGTACCTTTTAGGGGTCAAGAGAGAAGTTTTGGTTCCATTTAGGGTTTTTACCCTCTAAAGGTCCACATCAAGAGCTTTTGCGGTCCCTTTTAAAGAACACAGTCACAATATTTTGAGTTATTTTGACCATTGACAAAGTTACCATTAAATTGAAAGAAACCTGAAAATACTACTTTACAAAGATAAAAAACACCGAATTGATAGTACCAGGATGGTCAAGAATGGAGAAGATTGACACGGATTACAAACAAGGAAATTGAACTGTTTAACTGTCGCTGTGCCCCTTTAAAGTACTGAGGCAGTGTAGAGTTCCAGCGATGCCCACAAAACAGGCTCTTGGTACATCTTAGGCTGCCCCCCCCTTGGTATAGTTGCTTTCAAAGGGGAATATAGGTGCACCGTTTTAGGCCCTTTATATGATCAGAAGATGACCTTCTGTCCTTTCTTAAGGGTACAAAAATTTATCAATGAGGGCATTCACAACTGCCTTAGACGAAACATTAGAAGAAACCAGTGAAGGGAAGAAATTCCTGAAGGGTTAAAGAAAATGTTAAAATATAAACTTGTTTTGGGGGAACAAGTGGTATCATTGAATAATCTTTCTGGAAGCACTTTTTGATTCATATTTAAATAAACAGGTATTTGGTGTGAGAACTTGCGAGTACTCTAAAACCTGTTGGGTGTGTAATAAAGAAAGATACACCTTGTTCCTTTGTTGTACAACATTGTAATGTGTTCCAGATAAAATAGAGAATATCCATAATTCCCCTCTCACAGAAAGTTTGTTGGTGTGAAACAGTGTTCCTTTCACCCACCCCACCCCCCACCCAAAGGGAATTCTGGTCTAGCTTCTTACTTCCTTTCCTCTGGCTCCGGAAGGTGCACCGCATTCAATGATTTTCTTTGAGGGTGAATGTGAATATTTACTGGAACCTAACAATGTGTATTTTCATTATATTATGGCTAGATTACAAGGTTACATGTAGTTAATTAATATGATGGCTTAACAATGTGTTGGGTCTTTGTCACGGGTATGGATTCCCGTCTATATTTTAATACAGGGTCAAGAATTGTAAATAGTAATTTGAATTAATCTTGAAGTGGGAGAGAATTTTCTGTAACAATATGTAAAGAGTAAATTAAATGTCTAAGTTAATTAGATGTCATTAATTAAGTACGTGTCGCGGCTTTCATTCTCTAATAAACGCGTTATAATTTTCAATTGGTTGTGCAGAGAATTATCCAGCTTCCAGACATGCAATTAGTTGGGAGCAATTAAAAAATAATGGGAGAAGCACGGCGAAAGAAAGCGTAAGAAGACCTAAGTACGCCTGTAGGCAAACTTATAAACAAAAGGTCGTTCCGGTATACCAGGTTCTGGTAAACCCTCCGATTGGTCAATTTGCAGATGAGAAATGCAAAATGGCGGCAACCTTTTGTTAAGTTTGTCTGCAGGCGTTATCTCGCTTTCTCTCGCCGCGCTTTTCCGCTATTCTCCTTCATTGTTTCTTAACCCCCACCCCTTCCTCCCCACATTCCCTTAGCGGCATATGCCCCCTCATTCGCTTGTCCACTGATTATCCACTGGGAGGGAATAAAGTGAAAAAACCATGATGTCATTTTGTATTGACACGTTTTTCACAACATTTGGGAACGTGATAAATGCCTGACAAATGTGAAAACCTAAGCGTAGGTAATTAAATTGTTTTGCCAAATACCTGAACAAAAGTATTAGATACATAGCTTACACTCCTATTATATTTTTAAGATAGAAATCTGTCATGAATTCGCATTCCGTTACATGAAGACTTGCTTGTACTAAACTGAAATCAGCATGATGGGTACAGCACGACTTTGCAGTCCATGCCCGCATGTCTTTCATTTTCGCGCGGGTTATATTTTCGATATTCTTGAACATCTTAAAGTTACTCCAAAACTTTGCGTGTGTCTTTCGAAAAAAAAAAATCATATGCGCGCTATTTTCGATGAAACCCCCACAAATTATATAAAGGTTATAAAATGTAGAATTTGTTTTAAACAATGTTCTGGTTTTACTTTTGCTTTCCAAAGGCGGCAGAAGCCGTCAACTCCAAAATGACCGACTGATGTTCCAGCGAATTAATGCGATCGGCGTTGATGCAAAACAACTTTGCAGTGTTAATCAGAAAGCATCAATCTCCAAAAGGGTGACAGCATTTTTTTATTTATATTGGTTATCTTTATATATCTGTCAAGTTCCACTATCAAAAAAATTGCGTAACGTGTTGTGTTAGAGGCCGCCACGAGAAAAGTATTTAAAATAAAAGAGTTTTCAATTTGAAAAGAATTTAATAAAGTTGGCTTTTCATTGTTATATTTAAAAAAAAATAAAAGAATTCGCCGATACCATTTTGTTCCTTATCTATCAGGGAATGTTCTGACCAAATTACACGGAAAACCATCAAATCTATATACCTTATTAATTCGCTGGACGGCCAGCCCGTCATTTTGGAGTTGACGGCTTCTGTCGCCTTTGGAAAGAAAGAATCAAAAACGGGACATAATTTTATCAAATTCTACATTTTGTAGTCTTTCTACTGATATATAGTGTGTGGGGGTTTCATTAAAAACAGCGCACATACGAAGATTTTTGAATCTTTGTTTTTTCTGGAGGACTCCCTCGAAGGTTTGGGGAAGCGAAATTTAAACTCGCCAAAGATCAGCGTGCAAACAAATTTAGATGGTGTTGGTTATGTGCTCATGGGCTGATTGCACGCTTCAGCCCAATAGATGTTTTCTGGTATAACAACTAACACATCTTAGTCCAAGAATCAAGCCACCTTTTTCTCGTGCCAGCCCCCTGTCCGGTAGAGAGCGGCCTGTGGTTCCAGGGACGAGAATGTGCTGACAGACGAACAAGCTAACGATGAATTTGGGCTGTCTTATATAAATACTGAATTCTTTTCTAGACGAATAATCCGTCTCAGAGTACTATAACTTTTCTGATTAAGATAGTTGCGTCTCTATTAGATAATTTCGTGGCGTCAGGAGTTTACAATTCGCTTAAGTCGTACAACATTGTCAAGCCTTGTTTTTCGTAAATTTTCGGGAGATTCCGTGTCACATTCGAAAAGTGAAAATAGTTTAAAGTTTCTAGTGAGAAACGAAAATAATTAACAGTTACTGTTAGCAGCATGTGTAATAAAAAGCGAACTTACTTAATGTCACCACAGGGAGCACACCGGCAATCTTGCTGAGTAGGGAGATAGTAAATAAAGGAACGAAAGGAATGAATAGTTTACCTTTGTCTCCTATTGTTATATCTCTTATGCGACTTTACAGAGAAAGCCGCTACTTACAAGTTTTTTCGGGAGCTAATACCAGAAGCGTTTTACGGGGAGATTTTGCGATAACAATTGTGAGCAGGGGAAGGATTTTGTAAAAATTCCTCGTTCTCCCAAACTTCCACTCCTATTTCTATAACTCGATAGAAACATGGTACATGTTTTCTATTTCTTAAATAAAACATAGAAAAAGCGTGTTTTAATGCTTTGTGCGCGTAAAATCTATATCATAAACAGGGGCACCCAACGAGACGCTTCGATGAAATATCTGTTCGGGAGACTCTACCCGTTCTAAGACTTTCGGATAATGCATTGCCAAAAAGCTACTGATTTCTTACTAAAACATCACCTAAAAGATTCGCAACCAGACAAATGCAGGGAAAAACAGTCCCTTAGATTTCGGAAGGGATATTTTTGAAATTTCTGGCTCTAAAAAAGGTCGCCTAGCATTTTCGGGTAAGAAAAAAGTTCGCAGAGAAGTTCTTCGAAGGTAACGTTCAGCTAGCAAATTCTGAAATGAAGAGTTCATTCCCTAAAATTTTCGGGCACTTCAATCTTTAGCTAAGAAATCCGAACAGATCAAAATTTTCTAGCTGATTAAAACAACTCTTTAAACAGTCTTTAAACATTACAAGGAGCCCAGAAATATCCCTCAGAGGCTTTTTTGCTTAATTTGATCGTCGGGTGCCCCTGCATAAAGCAAATGAAAAAGCCTAAACCGTGTATTACATTGTGATAAAACACTCCGGACATTTGAGAACACTCGAGAAATGTAGAAAACACTCGCCTGCGGCTCGTGTTTTAGACATTTCCCTCGTGTTCTCAAATGACCATCGTGTTGGGGTTTATCACAGTGTAATAGTTTTTCTTCAACTTTTCAACCGGATTTTGTTTTGCAACTGAACAAGACCGAGTACATGTGATGCGAAAAAAACAATAACTTCTTTCAGTTCCTCACTGACAGGACACAACGGACTGGATACGGCCTTGTGTAAAATGTCAGGAAGAGCCGTTTCTTAAGCCCTGGTCAAACGGACTCGCAAGTAGACGCAAGTTGAAAACTTTGGTCTATTTGCGACTCCGTGTGTCCAGGGCTTTACGATGAATTGCGCTCACTTTGGTCGAGATCAAATCTGCATCCAAGTCAAAGCAAGTTTTTCACCGTTTGGCCACCCAACCCGGCCAAGTCAACGCAAGTTGAGAGACGTTCATTAATCTATCATTAGCCAATGAAATATAGGATAGTTTGCCTTAAAATGTTTTTTTTTTGTGACTTCCGTGTACTTGCAAGGAAACTTGCTAGTCCGTTTGGCCACCCAACTGCAAATCTCTACGCAAGTTCAACTTGCGTCCACTCGCGACCACTTCAATACCGGTCCGCCGGTTTGACCGGGGCTTTATGTAGTAGCTTACAACACGTTACATGTTAGCAAGTTCAAACGGTAAGAACCGTTTTAAAAACGCCTGTGAGCTTCGATTGGCTTCGCCTTTCCAAAACTGACTTGTCAATTTGCGCGAGGGGCTGAAACGTAAATTCACAACGATGTGAATCCCATTCATTCATCCTCTTTCCTCACTGTAAATTCCATCTCGAATGTTATAACCCCAAAGATTGTGATGACTGTCTTCATTCAGTTTCGTCGCCATTCAAATAAAGAAAATCAAGGACTCAGCACTCCTAAAGGTGGTCGTTGGTCGTCATGAAAGGATGATCGTTTTAACGGGGTGGTCGTATCGCCGGGTTCCACTGTAGCCAATATATGATATAGATAGCACTCTGTGCGCGCTCTGATTGGCCAATAACCCATGTTTTAACAGAGTAAAAAACAGAAAAAGCGTGTTTTAGTTTTTTTTTTTTTTGCGTCCATAAAATCTATGAATCTTTGAATCCGTATTAGAAGAATTCTTCTAGTATACTAAAATACTAATGCAATTGCTGCAATCGGATTGGCTGAGCCATTGCACTCTATTCAAACAAAAGAGTGTTTCTGTCGAGGAACAATCGGCTGATAGTTGCCCCGCGGAAATTTGATGTTCTTTAAACAAAATAGTTGCCTGGGAAGCGAAGCTTCGAGGGCAAATATGCTAATTTAAAGAACATCAAATTTCCGGCAAAGGACAACTATCAGACCGGTAGTTTCGAGACATAAACACTCTGTTGTCTTTATCGTTCACCGCCAGGAATGGAAAATTAATGCGTTTGCTTATCTTGACATGACAAAAACAAACTGTAACACAAGATCAAAAGTATAAATAACTCCAACATTTTTAATTTAAGGAAGAAATTGAAATAAAACTGTAACTACAAAATTTCACTTTCTAATCTCCAGAGCAAAGTCTAGCTTGAAGATTTACAGATATCCGTTTTTCCCTTTCTAACGCGAACAGTATCAGATAAACCTGAGGTAAATGTCACTCCATGTTAGCTGATCTTCAGGCTTTAGGCTTATATTTCACAGCATTGGTGGGGTGAGTACAACTTGTCTTGCGTCGTATGCCATTTACGAATTTAACTATAAATCAGGCAATTTAATGTTTCTTTAATATCTCAGAGATACCTAAAGCTAGCTGCTTCAAATCAAAAGCGAAACTGATGTTGCCATCAGGTTTATGAACAACCTCATGACAGCATAAAGCGTTTTCTTCACTCCAGCGTTTTACGAGGCTCGATCAATTTACTCGTCTTTTCCTAAATCCTTTACTGATTCATGCTTTCATACATTTTGTGGTTTGATCAAAAGAAATTTTACAGTAATTGTCTCATTTCTCGCGCGCTGATTAGCTCATTTTTATGATCAATAAGAATACAGACCGATAAAATTTTAATTTATGCAAGGTTTTAAATTCACCATTCAGCTGTCAAACTGTCAACTTTTTAACCCTTAATGCCCAATAGTGACTAATAGATTTTACTCTGTCTAACGCCAGACGATTTTACTCGTCAAAGGGAGACCCCTTGGGCACTAAAGGGTTAACCAATGAGATTCTGTGGACTTTTTTTTTCAGTAGGCAATCAAACATGGAGAAAAGCTATTGACATTATTCGAGTCACTAATTCACATTCAACACTCACTAATCTTTGTTTATGGCAAGCTTACGGCATCTTTTCCCCTAATTTATTCCCGTCATTGACCATTTGGGGTTGTTTTATTATAAAAGACAAACTGACGTCAGTTTTTTTAATGCGTTTGTCCTCTTATTGATGATAAATTTCGTCATAACATTGTTAAAGTTTACTGTGGAGCTTCTCCTGCTTGTATTTCCACAGCCACTTCGACAATGTACGTTAGGACCCAATTTATCATCAATAAGAGGACAGACGCATAAAAACACTGACATCAATTTGGTAAATGCAAAACAAAGTAGAAAATGCTAACATGTTCTCTCATTTTAAATCCGTCGCTTTCTATAGCAATCATCCTTGTACCGATTAATGGCACCTTCATAGCCTTTGTGGTTGCCAATTTCCTTCTCAACACCAGTCGTGCTCTAAAAACCAATAGAATTGAATAAACTGCGTAGCGTCTTTTAAACTATAAGT
>JAHPZR010052692.1:0-16208 GCA_019787425.1 Platygyra sinensis
ATTTACAAAAACAAATAACCTTCATTTATCCTCGGCAGTGTTTATAGCACAAGTGCTAGTGGGCCCGAGCAAACAACTGAAACAAAATTTTCAAATTCAGCATAACATTGTTAGGAGTCCCAACTGGTCGGCCACTTACACGCCTGACCAACGATTTGAACTCGAAGCTGCCGAGAAACATTTCCAGGTAGTGGTCAGAGCGGGACTTGAACCCTGGACCGCTGGATTGCGAGTCCGACACGGTGACAGACAGACAGACAGATAGACAGACAGACAGATAGACAGACAGACAGACACAGACCAACTCTCTGACCCACCTACATGTACCTACTCTGCTAGAGTATCTTCGTAACATCCATTCGACGTAAAATAGAACTGATGTTCAATTGACCAAACCAACAAACAAACAGCACACGGCATGGTATCAATGCAAGTTCTGTCTCCACTACTCACCCCTCAGCAAGTTTCTTTTTAACAGGAGCCACAGGAACTGTATTAGAAGGGACAGATTGACTCCCTGGTGATCCTGTGTTGTTGGGGTATCTCAATAGAATCTCCTCTCCTCCAAGCTCGTGACCCTGCAAAGTGATTTCATTATGAAGTACTTTTTGCTTCTCTACTTGTTTAATTTGAAATCCTACCACGTTTTATAGCAGAACAGCTTGTTTAACAAACTCAAGTAACACAAACATACCTGGTTGGTACTGATCATTTCTAAGGGTATTTCAAAACTTGACAAATAACGTTTGTACAACTGAATGTAATTTCTAGAACGCATTCAGTCTAAACTACTGGACTTGATTCTCATGTACCGCAAATAGACCTTTTCACCAAAGTGGCGGCCATTTTGATTCTCAGTCTATTTCAGACACTAAGGAGAATTACTGGTCATAAGCAAGCAAAGCTAAATATTTTCCCACCTGTAATTTTTCAAGTGCTAATGTTGCTGACTCAGCCTTGTCGTAGTTCACAAAGGCACAGAATCTTTTTGGGAGAATTCGAACATTGTCCACCCGGCCACAACGACTGAACAGCTGCATCAAATGCCTCTCACTGACTTCTTCAGGATTGATGTTGCCAACCCATAATGAACGACAAGGACCATCTACATTACTGTTATTTTCAACAGCTCTGAATGAACAAAAAAAAAATTGCAGGTTAGCTTCAGTGAGTAAACAATAGAGAAGGAATTTTAAGAACCAAGAAACATGATATCTTCTCACTGGTGGTAATATCCTTACTTCATAAGTGAATAAAGATGGTCAATTTTGAGCTTGGTAAAGAAATGTGAATTGATCAACATGACACGAGCATGGGACAAAGAAAAAAAATGAGTTCCAGACAAGAATCGAACCCATGACCTCCCGAACACTGAGTGGGCGTTCTATCCACTGAGCTATGAGAACTCAACATTCACCATCTTTATTCACTTATAACTCCTCGTGACGACCTTGACAGTGCTGATCGTAGCAGTATGCAGGAAGCCTTTTTGTTGTATGCATTGTTCAAAATACGATAACTACTAAAAGTTTTGATAATTTGTTTATACATCTATTTTTAAATCAATGGTGATCCTTGTAATCTGACTGGCTCTCAACAGTGCAAGTTATTCACTCGCTCTAAATCGCAGCTTTGTGCCTCTGTATATCAATGCATTCTAAGTTTAGCTACATGTACCTTAGTACAAGACTCTTGAACAATATCTCAGTTAATCACATCGACACGGGGTCAGTCTAAAACCCAGACTGAAGACATGGGATAAAATGCAGACCTTTTAAGTAAATTGTGTTACCATTTCCATCACTGAAAGCTAACCGTAAACAGGATAGCTAAAATGTTATCAACGCTAGCATAAGTGATATTTAGGCTAACCAGAGGGATATTCAGGCTAACCGGATTGCAGACGTTGATTGCAACTGGCCAGAATAACACTGTTTAAGGTTAGCACTCAATAACAGAAATAATGCATACTTTAACGCCGTATTCCTTTGGGGTGATCCGGATCTGGATCAATGATCCAAGATCTGTCTGGATCATGGTGCATCAAAGGAACCGATGTATTCATAACCAGAGTGGATTCATCAGTTCCTTTGATGTACCATGATCCAGACAGATCTTGGATCACTGATCTGGATCTGGATCACCCCAAAGGAATGCAGCCTAAAAGTCTGTAGTGTGGAGGTCCACATTTTTACCCTGGTCTGCAGTCTGCATTTTACACTGACTGCACAAACATCTCATTACCTTATATGCTGCTGTTTTTGTTGATCATCCTCTCCATCGGACATGTATATCTCAGTTGATACAGGAAGGCTCACTAAGGACCCAACATAATTTAACAACTGGACTCAGAGAGCAGCTGCAGTAAACTTACAGTACTTAAAGAGGTAGTTCAATGTTTCGCACGCAACAAGAAAGTTCACCAATGCCAGTGGAAAGTACAGCAACACAGCACAATTGACATATGTGTCAATATTATTTAGAGTAAAATTTAACATACATGCAGTCTATGTATTAACCAAAAGGCTTTTGTTTACACAATTCAGATTTTATTGTTGTCAGTTTTAACATTTTTACCCCTCACCTTTTCCAGCCAACAGTGCCTCTAATGCTGCTTGAACCGTACCAAAAGCCTGAATGGCTACCTCGCTTTGGCTCTGAGGGAATCCCATTTCCTGATAAAATAACCAATATAATTATACATTTTAGGATAAAAACTAGAGACAAAAAAAATGTTTCAATCTCTTTGAGATCATTATTTTTCAAGTTTATAACTTAGGTAAGGTGAGTAAAGTCTGCATATGAGCCAAGTGGCACATCAGGCCGGAGCTTATCCTGGTTTCCTTAGCATGAAGCAACTGGGAGTATTTCTACTCCCCCCTGGATGGAGTGCTAGTCCATCCCAGGGTTACCCCCAAAATTAAATTTGCTGGTACCCATTTATACACCTGGGTGGAGAGAGGCAATGTGAAAGTTAAGTGTTTTTGCCCAAGAACACAACACGATGTCCCCGGCCAGGGCTTCAACCTGGACCCCTCGATCCGGAGACGAGCCCATTAACCATGAGGCCACCGCACCTCCCACAGTTTATAAATTAAAGTGATTAAAATTTTTATGTTAAGTTTCTTGTAAAATTTCCTTGCAGAAAACATCAGGCCAAGCTTTGATCAAATGACCTTAGCTGATGGTAAACGTTTGGGACAAGCTGGACCATACCTCTAGCTGCTGTACTCGAACTCTTGCCAGTTCAAACATAGCATCTTCACAGTGTTTATCCAGTTTTAACACCTGAGCAAAACTACTCTCTGCATCAGAATATAACTGAGAAGAAAATTGACTGTTAGGAAAGGTACAACGCAGGACCACAACTCAAGAGTCATGTAAGGTTTCCAATGATTTTCGATTAATTCTCTTCATTGTGCTTAAAAGGATTAGTCCAAGAATATTTTCCACAAATATTTCCAAAGCTTGTCTGTCAATTCTGATAGAATGCTAAACAAGCATTTTCTCAACATGGACGAATTCACATTCACTGGAATTGGTGAAAAAGGCAATGTCTACAATTCAAATTTACTAATAGATCTGAAAAAAATTCATTCACTACAGTGTATCAGAAATGCATTTCTGTTGTTAGTGCAAGCTGATACATTTACTACAGATGGCCATTGGTTGTTACAAGAAAGTCCTGCTACTGGTATATGAAATAAGCCAGTCAGAGAGAGCATTATATTACCTGACAAAAAATAACCATATAAAAGAATAATGTGCAAGAATGAAAACTGATATTCCCACACACAGCTGGGAGCTATGCCAAGCCAAACCACACAGCCTGACCTTTATTAACATAGGAACATAATTGTCTCACAAAGACAAGACAAAAGTGGCTAGACAACAATTTCACCTCAACTTAAGGCATTCTAAATTACTTCACGGGTGGGTGGGTGGGGCATGTCAGGCAATGGTGGATGGCAAAACAAAAACTGAAACCTAAGAAGACACATGACCTAAAACCCCCCGCACACCCATACCCAGACTCCCAGCTGTGTGTGAGAAAAATGTTTTCCGCTTCTTTCAATTCCTCAGCCAGCGGAAAACCACACTTCATTTAATTGTTTTTGCAAAAAGAGATTATTAACGTATATTTTCATAGTCAGCTTATTAGATTGTAATACAAAGCACCTTTAATCCTGCCAGGGCCCTTCCTCTTCTAAAGTATCCTTTGGGCCAATCAGGTGCAAGTGAGATAGCGACATCAGCATCCTGGAGAGCTTTTTCATATTGACCCATTCGATCAAAACAGTATGAACGGTTCCCAAAAAATCTGCAAAGAAAATGTTTTTTTTTGTCATGAGTGATAAAGAAAAGTGAGATTTTTTCTAAGGCTTATTGCTGGAATACTGTAAATTGACTTCTCACTTGACATTCAGGGAGGAAAAAAGCAGTTGCTAGGTCACCCTATTGAGTCTTGAATCTTTCTTGTTTCATGCCTATGCATGTATATTGACCAAGTACGAGGCTAAGATGGGTGGATATTGGCCAAGTTCTTTTTTTACATCTTTTCAGAGCGACAAGGGGTCAAGTTCCAGAAACTTGCAAAAAAAAAGAATGAGCCCAGTATCCAGGGATCTTGACTGAACAAGCTTTTGAGGAAATATTTCTAACTGGGCATAGCAGATACGGTTTTGCCACTACCCAATCACAGAGCTAGCCATACAACAAGATTGCCTCACTCTATATTCTGAAAGTCACTTTCCTAGATGCTACTATCTATTGCCAGTAGGTTTCCATCTCCCTTTCTCCCCTAGAGTTTTGCGCTTGCAAGGCTTGTAATACTGGTGTAATAAAAGAGACTACAAGGGCAACAAACCTGAAATCCTTCGCATCCAGGTTGATAGCTTGACTAAACAAGTCAACGGCTGCCTGATAGTTACCAAGGTTAGCCATCTCATTTCCTTTTACTATGGATGAGACAAAAATTTGACAGAGCTTTCAATTTAAGAAATTTTGATTGAACACAAACTAAATAACACAATGCTAGTAAAAAATATTATTCTGAAAAATCGATTTTATTTCTATTATCCTCCCAGTATAAATATTCAGTAACAAGTTCCTAAGAGTAATAATTTCCCTTTTCATACATAGTCTTAGTCAGAAGATAAAGAGACTTGAACTGGCGAGGGAAGAGCAAACTAACAGACAGAGACATCTATGAAATGGGTAGTCAGACAATTGAATTTACACAATAACTACTGTACCAGGTAAACAAGTACATGTACATGCAACGCTCCAAGCTGCGACCATTTTAGTCGCCATGGCGAGTGAAAAAAAATTTTTGGCGAAAGTCGCCAATTGGCGACCAACAGATTAAAAGAGAAACTTATTTAAACAATTATCAGTAATAGGACGAATTTAATCAATAGTACACATGTACAAGCGGCAGCATCACCTGTCTTTCTCTTTTCCCCTCTCATCATTCAGAAACTCAACATGAATGCGTAAACTTACTGCAGCAAAGTGTTGAAAACGTGCTGTTTGGTGCTAATATATTAGCCTGTCGTGTAATACATCATGAAGTGTCCTCCTCCTTCACGTTCTTTCTTGCGACGTGCAAAATGTCATGAAGTGTCCTCCCCTTTTTGGCGACTGAATTTTTTTTATGGTGACCATTTTGCAATTAAAGGTTGCCAAAAGGCGACTTCTTGAAAAAGTGAGCTTGGAGCGCTGACATGCAGACGAACTCCCATGAAAAGCCATGAGTCTGAATTTCTTTTAACCATTCCAGTTTCAGATTTAATTAATACAGATTGTTTGAATGTTTATGACATAACCTGGAACAAATGTAAAACCAGCTTTGGTTTCCGATCTGAATGACCCACCTTATGAATGCGGATTATTTGGATCGCAGTGTAAGATTGGTCTGGCCAAAAATGTAACAGGAAAACTTGGATAAGAGGGGCATTACATTTACAACTCTGCTTGGCCAGGGAGGATTTCAGGGAACTTGCAATTTTGCTCATTGAACCCTACTTTTATTAACAAATTCTATTCAGTTGCAGAGATAATAAGAGCGACATAAGTACCAACCTGCTACTTGTCTGCTACGTAGTATTACAGGATCTATCTGTTCTGTCGATGCTTGCTGACTGGAGCTGTTTTTAACATTTTGTGAACTCTGACTGGTAGTAACGGGTGTATTATTTTTTACTGTTGTAGAGCTGGTGGTAGGAGCTGATGCTGGATTACGACCAGCGGCTCTTGCAAAGAAAGCACTGGAAGTATCCCATGTGGGCTCCTACAAGGAAAAAAAAACTTCAAAATACATGATAGAAATTAGCACTTGCCCATTCACCCAGGCAAGTTTCAAGTATAAATAATTGGATGTTTTTGAGGTGCATTCTTTAAGGTAGTGCAGGACCATGTTTTATAATGACATATGTACAACAAAACTACGTTTCCTAGACTGTGTGGGGACCAATTTGGAAAACAAGGTTCAGTAGTTGCATTGTTAGGTAGCCACAGTGAAGGACAGCAGTCAGTACCCTACATGCACATAGTTCACTGTACATGTGGGCTATTTCTTAGCAAAACGACATCCAAACGACTTCCTTCAAGGGAACAATTTTTATGCACCAGATCACCGTCTATCAGCAAACAATCTTTGGCTACATAACCAATCACATTTGCACATGCTAATTTTACAATAATATCACTGTAAGTTAGAGTAAACTTCGTAGAATGTCAAGTACACAGCATTTTGCATTGTCTAACCTCTCCACCTGATAAATCCTCATCTTCATGCCTGAGTACAAATTGGGCAATTAATAGTTAAATGCCATGGAAGTTGAGTGGTAGTAGTGCTTAAGATTACACAAACTTAATATCTCTGATTGTGTTTCCAGACTGAGCCCACACAAAAGTACTAAAATTAATTTGGGCAGTTAATGACATAATATACAAGTGGAAATACCTATAACATTGATACCTTTACTTGTAATATACCATCTGCCAAAGCATAACATTTGGCAAAATACAGGTACTTGAAATTATGGACAGCAGTTTATTGCCAGTATAGGCCAGAAGATTTCAGTAATACTGTCATTTTAGAACATACTTGTTAACTTTGAGCATACTATTCTTTACACAGCAGACTGCATAAAAAATTTGTCCTTTTGAAAAACCACTGTTCAACAGTTTAAATGGACAAAAGGTTTATTAATGATAGTATCCAAGGGCTTGAATTTCAGCCGGTTCTTTTTTCCAAGCAACTCTCAGACTTTGCTTTCCCTGAGCAGTTGAAGTTACATGTTTGCTTATTAGTTTTACTTCTTTTGTTCCTATTAATTCAGTTTGCCAAGGTCCTAACCCATTGGGTAAGAGAACATAAGCCAAACAGGAAAATCTAAGGGCCCATGTCCCAAGCATTTGAAAGCAACTTTTCTGGAGGTCTGTATTATGCAGCTATCACGTCCACAAAATTTGATGTACAAATAGATACATGTTTTGTCACTGTAAGACATGAAAATGTGAACATGTGAACTAAACATCGATCACAAGGAACAGTTTAAAGTTGATGCACTCAGCTTACCTTTTTGATGAAGTTTGTTCCATTTTTCCTGATTGTTGTAAATTTGTGTTGTTATTCACAGACTGTTCTTTAAGACCATTTGATACTTTTGTATTGTTATTTACAGTTTTACTTGTTGTATTATGTTTTTTATCCACATCTTTTGCTGGCACTTTACTACTTGCAGGAATATTTTCTTTTTTATTATTATTCTTTTGCTGAAAGAAACAAACAGACCCACACATTAATTATTATTGTTATGCTTAAAAAAAACATCACTTGCATAATCAATGGACTCAGACAATACAAACTGTAGGTAGTTGGCATACAAAAGAGTTCGCAATGTACCTGTATATTTTCTTTTTCATCTTTTCCTTTCTTCTCCCGTTCTTTTTCTCTCTTTCGTTCTTTGTTTCTCTGTCACAAAAAAGATGCATCAATCACCAGTTGAAACTCGCATTTGCACAAACTGAGTATGGGTTAGGTATTGACCAAGCATGAGGTCATCTTACATTGTATATCATTCTGTTTGGTTTTGCATGTTTTTGGAACAAGACAAAATTGAGGTTCATAGACATACAAAAAAGTTATTTGTTATATACAGGTACTGCAGGACAACCAACTCTAAAAGAGTTGTTCTGTACCTGGACTTACCTGAGTGGTCCGCCATTTGAATGTATGAATTCAGTATATTGAAAACAGACAATACATCAATCTAAAATACCTATTTAATAATTATTTTAATTAGTTCTGCAATAGTATTGACATGATGTCTACTAATTTTGACATATGTTTGATCTTTCTCTGGTAATTTTTTCATTCCTGTCAGCTTTTCGATAGAATTTTACACACAAGAACGCAAATGCAATGTTTCCAATGCATTTGTAAAGAGATTCTGTGGCACATTGTCCAGATGTTCTTGCAGATAAGCTGCATCCCCAATTTTTAAGGAACGTTTTGAGTAAAAAGGTGGTGAGCTAACAGTAATGATTTCAACAATAATTATTTTTGTTTTACATGGATAAAAAAGATTAAAAGAAATTAAAATCCCACCTTCTTTTTCGCTCTCCTCTTTTCTGCTTTTTTCCGATCTCTTTCTTCTTCTTCTATAAGTTCTTTAGCATTTTTCATAGCTTCCTGCAGATTATAAAGGACAATAGGTAGCCATTGACTACATGTATTAATAATTTAAAAGGAGAATTGATGCTCGCTGTTCAAGAGGAGATATGTTTCATAATTATACTGTAACAACTAATTAACAGAAAAAGGGAAGACCTTGACTGTCTCTCCATGACTGTACACTAAAAATGTTTTATAAGCATCTGAATGGTGGCAGATATAAAGTACTGTCATTCTTCTCTAATTGATGCAACAGTGTTGCTCAAAAACCTATTGAAAATGAATATACATGTACATGAAGCCATGGGGGATGGGATACACTCCCTTATAAAGTAGAACCCCAGTAACTCAAACTCTGATGGAAAACTAAAAAATGGTTTGAGTTAGCGGGGTTTCAAGTTATCGGGGTCTATTAAATTATTAAATTTTCCAGGTTAATAATTAATAGTTTATTGATTTTCAGGACTTTGGTATAAAAACACAGTGTAAATTAAACTTATTTCACGAGAAACTATTACCGCATCCAGTATGATGTTTACGATTGATAAATAACTATCAAATATGTTATCTGTTCGTTGCATTGATTAAAATTAAATTGCAACAGTCTTTGTTCTAGTATTAGTAAATGGAATATCTGAATGGGCATCTGTGGCGAGTTAAAAGAACCAGAAATTTGAGTTATTGGGGTAAATTTTGATCAAGGGAAACAAAATTTAGTTTGAGTTAGCAGGATTTTCGAGTTATACAAGTTTGAGTTAACCAAGTAAAAATGACTGAGACATTGGCTCAAATCCAAGCTTAAGGGCATAATGAGACTCAGTCTTAGTTGGCGGGGGAGTTTGAGTTACCAAGGGTTCTACAGTATATACTAGGCTATGTAGAGTAGGTACATGTATGTGTGGTCCCAAAGGGTATCAATCATTTTTTTCGCCATTTTGGTCAAAAGCAGGGAATCGATTTTTGTCATTTTAGTCTCAAAGCTCAGGGGGTTCATTAAGGGCCGGGAACCGGGCAAATTGACCGGCTGTGATCGAGACTTAGCCATCAATTTGCCCAACTGTTTTCGTGTTCTCTTCTTACTTTCTTTCAAATGAAAAACTAAAAATGCCTGGCTGAAAAACCCCACTGACCTCCTACACAAAAATTTAAGGAAACCCCTGTAGGGTACTATGATTTCTGCACTCCTGTCTTGAATTTGTACTTTCTGAGAACAGGCTACTCGTCATCATTATTGTTAAGACCAACCAAAGCCCTTCACAGTGGTCTGAACTACATACACTGTAAGTAACCAGTCAGGTCTGAAAAGGGCTATTGGTTTAGGGTTGGGTGTTAAGTAGGGTATTAAATTTTTGGCCAGGTCTGGGGATAATGCCTAAAACTTTCACTGATCAACAAAAAATCAAAGTAAAAGCAAAGAATTAACAATGACTGCCACAATTAACTCACCGCCTCTGATAAGTTATGTGCTGGTCGGCCAACTGAAGATAAATAATCTACATTAACAATATAATCAAGCAAAGTACAAAAAAATGTAAGATCATATAACTGAAATAAAGTTAAGGCTGTACAAGGTAATAATGATGATCATAAAATCATTGCTATCAGATACGTTTTTAAACAGATCTTCCTTCCAGCACAAATATTAGCCTGCATAGCTTGGTGGTTTGGTTGAAATTCATCGCAATCACATGCACGTAGCGGCGAGGCCACAAAAACACTTGAATTGCTTAAACCGCCAAGCTACGCAGGCTACTCAAATATACGAAGGAGATATGTCAGCCATGGCACCTTTTTCTGTAGGTTTCCTCTCATATTTTTTCCTAAAACTGCGTGCTATACTTTGAAGAATTTCATCATCAAGTTCATCATCATCGTCGTCATCGTCGTCGTCATCGCTGTAGTAACTGTTGTCTGAGTCATACATTCCAGGGCAGCAACCAAACATTCCTGAAAAGAGCAATTTATTGCAAAATATTTATACAGATGACATGGCAGACAAACACATCAAGCTCAATGCACTGTTCAGCAGAGTAACTGTAAATGGAGTTTGTTGTGATAATACAAGATAGAGTGATTAGTTTTGGTTTACAATTGTCATATGATTATATTAATAGTTTCATAGTTTCATAGTAATTTTTCTTGGACATGTTGGACAATTCTGTCCAAGGGGGAAAGGTGCAGCGAGGTTATCCCTATGTGAACCACCAACCCATGAAACAAGGCCAGACCACAACACCGGAACTACATGCCTTACTCTTTTCGATAAGTGTGTGGGTTCTTTAACGTCCCCTGCTAACCATGTTAGATTGAAGATGCAGGAGACGGGCCTTATCTGAGAAGACTTGAAAATCTAACCATTTGCAGATATAATTACAAAGGCAGCACCTTCTCCTCAGAGGTTGAGTTGTCAAACTCCATACATGTAATCAGCTGTTCTGGAGTAGGTATCTTTGTCTTCACAGTTATTGCAATTAGATTTGCTTAGTACATGAATTTAAATGAAAGTCATCAAGTTGTCAAAAAGAGGTTCAACATTTATAAAAAATAATCAGATACTACAATACCAAGTGGTGGGCCTAAAAGTCTGGGGATTGTTGCTGTAATCAGGACTGTTAATTTAAATTTTACTTACCATTTCGGTGGAAGAAAATGTGAGCAAATAGGTCAAACATATCTGCCTGCAAGTTAGAAAGAAATAATAAAAGAACTTGTGAATTACCATCACTACACAAATTCTACAGGATTTCTAAATGAGGCTAATACATGATAAAACACCAAGAGATCACTTACTACACCCGCTTTCAGTGTTACGTCAATTTCGATGTGGGCCAGGTTACATAGCATGTCAACTCATGGCACGATACACATGTAGTTGTTATGCACGCAACACTGAAAACGGGTGTAAGTTAGTAAAACATAATTTCATTTACAGACATGTATAAAATAGTGTACATGTACATACAGGGGATAAGTTGATTTCATCATCAGAGTCTTCACTTGTTAACCGCTTGTATGCAGAAGACACTTCTTGGAATTTCTACAACAACAATTTGACTTGTTAGAATGCAATTAAAACAGTTGTTAGACATGTCCACTGTACAAACAATCTGTTTCAATTTTACACCAAGAACTTCAGTGATGTTTTCTGCTTATAAAAATAATATTATTATGCTTCCTTCAATTTTGATCTTCAATAACTGCACATGGCATAAGCACTGAAAGAAATTTTCATAAGGGAAAAAATAATACCTGGGTTAATTTTAGTCCTGTGTTAGCATTAATGAAACCACTATCTAACAACCCAGCCTTATTGAGTAATTTTTATTTATAGCTGCTTGACTTAGAATGGTTGTCACTTACATGCAGGCTATCTGCACAAGGATCTAAGAAGCTCTTTGTCAAACTTCACACCTCACTCCCGCAGAGAACACTGCAGGGGATAGAGGTACATTGCACATGCATTTAATCTGTTACCTGGGATACAAAGTTCCTTATAATTTACCTTGGTAGCTTCTTGGCTGTTATTGTGCTTATCAGGGTGCCATTTCAGTGCAAGGCGTTTGTAACTGGACCTGATTTCTTCATGACTGGCTCCTGAAAATATAGAAATGGTTCATGTACGAGAAGTTATTCTACAATGTATGGTGCAAGTACTCAAACCTGTATCGCTCAACCAAGAGTCTCAAGTATTTACTGGGTGCCACTCGTATGGTAAAGTGAAGCTTAGCAAAATAAGCAACTGAAACTTGGTCACATTAAGGGCTGCTTTCCTTATTACTGCTATCATGGTAACTCCAATAAAGTGCTACTATTGCCGAGGTTATGGTGACCGTTACAATCACAAACAACTCTCCATCAACTGTGGAGATCATATCAATCATTGCGATTATACAGAAACCACTTTCCTGAGAAAAGATTAATAGTTATGATGAAACATACATGTATATCAGAATGCACAGTGCATTGTAATTTGATCTACAGTAGGTCCTCTTGTGTATTCTCTTATTCTGTAGCAATCACGACAATCACATGGAAACTGGTAACCACAAGGATCGCTCAACATTTTCTGGAGTGATTACAACAATCATAGTGATTGTTGCAAATGAAAACCAAAAAAGTGTTTTGGAGTGGCCGGGTATTTTGCAGTTAAGCTGAAAACCAGCCTTGATGCCCAATCACTCTGAACAAGTACTTATACATGGATAAGAGCTTATTGCTGAGCCAAAAGACATGATTGATCATAATTGACCATGATAATTGATCATCATTTATAAAAAGCTTATTCAGCTTAGAAGAACAAGACAAATTCAAGATTTGTATAAAGCATTGTCATTTCCTTTGTTGATATGAGAGTTTAACTAAACTTGTTGGGTTAAGGCTCATAACAAACAATTAAACGCGTAATACTGCCAATTTGAAGCAATATTGACAACATTCCCTCACTTCCTGTTTAAGAATAACAATTGTCTGCTACTCTACTCGGAAAAATACCTAAACACAGACTAAAAATTATCAAACACCGACAATGAGTGGACAAAAAAGAACTCATTCATAGCTTGGCATTAAAGAACATGTTCTCAGTTGATGTTCTTTCTGAACTGACAGAAACAATGGTTCTAATTCACGTCACGCAATTGTAAGAATTAACATCAAATGAACACGGGTCCAGAATCGAATTCAACACAATACAATTTTAACAAAAGCCCCAAGGTGACACTGGGCGATATATGGAGTTTTTAAACTACGTGTCAGTTTAGAAAAGCAAGATTGCAGATTTCTTCATCGCAAAATATTTCAGCTTCCTGGAGAGCTGTTGATCGCGAAATATAACTTGCATTTCAACAAGTGTTTGTTTCAAGATGAAAACAAATTTACTATATTCGAACAGATGACTTAGAAAAGAAAATACAAACCAAACGGTAGCTCTAAGATAGAGAAAGCTTCGCTCTTCGTAAGGCCCATTTTCAACGTTCTAAAAAGACTTCGCTCAGAGTTCTGCGACAAACAAGTACGCCATGTTTCATAATTTCACGTGTAAGATTTTGGCGCGAATGTAGAATTCTGGGAAATTTAAAGTCTCGTGACTCTCAGTCACGTGTTATTGTGACCAGCGGTTAGCTACAGTAGTGCCAGTGACTCTCCCAAAAACTTGACACAAAACTCTATTTTGGTTGTAATTATTCCATTCTTCCAAGGAAATTTTTGCTTAAAATATGGCTTCATTGCACTTGCATTTATATTTTTTTTTATTTGCTAGGAACGTACTGATGTATTTGAAGTTGATTCTTTTGTCTCTGGTATGAAACTGGAGTCGATATGATTTGAAATACTTGAGGAAGAACTCAGTGATAATTTAGCCAAACTCTTTACAATTGCTAATTGCTTCGTGTTCAAGTGTAAATGCAATGGTTCATGCTATGGCTGAAACAAAATCGGGACCATTGTCACCAAAGAAGCCGGTGAAAGAGAAAATCGTGGGAATCTACGATGATTTTTTTAAGGTCAGTTTATCAGGGTTTTTATAATAAAACATGTTTTTCGTGAATGTTATGTGGATTCGATAATCAGCTCACGATCATATTTAATTTTACTATGTGCTATAATTAAAATTGTAATCATACTTGTAAGACATGCCCATGATTATCTGATTATTTTATTTCAAGCTTATGGTTGCAAATCATGGCTTATAACACCATGCACTGCAGCTCAGTTCAAAACATTCATATTATCCTTATATATATCTACATGCACTTATTGCTAAATAATTTTTTCGAATTCTATACAATGTGCAGGTACGGTATGAAGAGCAGTAGGGAAGGGCAAGGCTATTTCAGTTTTGTTACTTTAACTGTACTTAGTTGTTTCTTGTAGGGAGATGATCCATCGCGTGAAAGTCCAAATTTCTGGCATGAATTTTTTCTCTTGAGGGTAAGTTGTTAGTGGCATACTTTTACGACTGTTCACTCTACTTAATGTTAATCCTTCTAGCTGTTATGAATTCATCTCCAGGGTCAAAAACTACCTCTTGAGACTGGGAATGGGAAATGTTCAAAATGTCTTCGAAAAATTAATCTTTGGAACCTTTATCAAAAATCCTCAGGCTGGTAATCACAGATACAAAATTCATACCTGTGACTTGGAAAAGTTGCCAGGTTTAAACAGAAAATGGTCAGTTATCCTAAGAGTATATCTTCTAGTGGAATTTTAGTAGGTGATACATGGATTGGCTATTTTTGCCCACCTTGTTTGACCATGTTGAAGGCAGTCCCATTGGGGTACTCAGGATTTCAAGTGATGGGGATGATTGAATGGAGCCAAAATTCAAGACCCAAAAAAATCCCTAGGGCTTCCAGTAAAACCCCAAAAAATCCCTGGACCAAAAATTAACCCCCAAAAAATCCCATGCCGTTTTTGTGGTCCTTAAAAGTTCAAAGTCAAGCGAACGAAATCAAAAGTTCACTAAATCAAAAGGGAATTCCAGTGACGGTAAAGCCAACTGACTGAATTGAAGCGGTTGAAGTCTTGTACACGGTCGGGCACCATGGGAGAGTACAGACCATTGTATAGCATGTGCGATGTAAAGCGACACCGTAGCTAACAATTAAACAACAGAAAAACATGTTTGTTTGTACTTTATTTGCAGAACTATGCAGCCAGGGCACTACCAATCCTTTTTTATATCCCCAAAAAATCCCTACTCAAATCAAGCTACCCAAAAAAATACTTACCAAATTTTTGCACCCAAAAAAAATCCTGGAATCCGAAATTTCAAAGTAACCCCAAAAAATCCTTCGATCATCCCCATCACTTGAAATCCCGAGTACCCCCCACCCCCTGGGAAGTTTTTGTTATAGAGAATTTCAGTTCAAATGTTCTGCCGAGCTGTTGAAACCAGTTTCCCTCTGGCTGAAAATGTTACGGAAACCCCTGTGATATTGAGGTCATAGAGCTATAATGATATGACTACTGTACCAGCTCTGTATATGTAAGCAGTTTCTTGGTAATAACTTGTTACCGCGGTATACGTCTGGGTAAAAGTATTTTGATAAATTTAAGTGGGTTTTTCATCTTTTCAGGTCAATGCTGTTTACCTGGAAAAGTGTATTGATAAGCTCAGCGAAGAGGGACTTATGGACATAAAGGTACAGATTACAAGGAAAATAACTGCAAGTAAACTAAATTAAGCCGAGCTGTGGTTGGACATTATAGGTCCTACCAATTCTTAAATCATCAATCACTATTAAAAAAACATTTTGCATTTCAGATCATAACTTCTTGTTACTAACAGTATCATTGTTCACTCCTTTTGTAGCCTGCAGAACATGCATAATTTTTTGCATAATTATTTCAGGGGAACAGAGGCAAAAGCAAGGCGAGCACATGGCAAATGCGAAGTGCGAGTTGTGTGTGAGGGGAGGGTCGCTAGCGCTCCTCATCTCGCACGTAACTTGCGCTTCAAGATCGCCTTGCTTTTTTTATGTAAAATTAGTTCATAACTGAAGGGGTGCTTGGAAAAAGACCTTAA